>PVJI01027749.1:0-17296 GCA_004026765.1 Micronycteris hirsuta
AAAAAAAAAACTGTGGTACATTTACACAATGGAATACTACACAGCAGAAAGAAGGAGGAATGCCTACCTTCGTGACAGCTTGGATGGAACTGGAGAGCATTGTGCTGAGTGAAATAAGCCAGGCTGTGAGGGACAAATACCAAATGATCTCACCTATTAGTGGAACCTAATCAACAAAACAAACAAACAAGCAAAATATAACCACAGATGCTGTACTAAAGAACAAGCTGATAGTAACCAGAGGGGAGGAGGAAGAGGGATAATGGGGGAAAAAAAGAAAGGTCCATCAGGGAACGTGCATAAAGTACACATGGACAAAGACAAAGGGGATAGGTTAGAGGATGGGAGGTGGGATGGGTGAGGCATGTTGCCGAGGTGGGGTGAAAATGGAGACAGCTATATTTGAACAATGAAAATAATAATAAAAATAAATAAATCACATCTAACCTCTGATGGCAGTTATCGATGTTGACTTCAGTCTCCTGATAGGGATAAAAATAACAACCTGACTATATCACTTGGAGAATGATATACATGATGCTGCATCCCTAACATAACTTTGACATCTGCTCCCATTTGGCAAAATCAAGTGTAGTCTGCATCTTCTTTAAGGGGAGGGATCTCTGTTCTAAGCCATCATATGCTATTTGTTATTGTTTCTGAAAAATGTCTTAAAGAGCTTCATCCAGGAAATGATTTCATGGGTTCCTAGTTTAGAAACTTTTTTAATTAGAAAAAATACTAAATTTACTTTATGCCTCAGATTATATAAGTAGAAAATCAACTGCTATATCTGGGTTGCTAAAAAAATTAGATTTCTAACATAAGGTGATATGAAATTAGATAGACTATCCACACCCAATTATTTTTTAATATCTTAAATCATCAACATTAAGTCAATTTATAATTATATTCTCTTTCTATAGCATTTCATAGTTGAACAAAAGTACAGGTTTTATGGTTTAAATTCATAAAATTTAATAGCTTTGTTTAGCTTATACTATGCTATATTTTTCTCTAACACATATCATCTGTCATATTTGAAATCAATCTTGATGTAAAAATGAGAACAATAAACATGATTATAATTAGGCAATTTTGTTAAATATGCTTTAATAGGTCCTATTGTGAGCTGTGTCTGGTGAACAAGCAGAAATCAAGACCAGCATACTGAAGAAGAAAAGATAAACAAGCTCCATGGCTAGTGAGTAGATACAGAGCTTGAAATTGTTTGGTCTAGGAAGACATCTAAAATACAATTTGATACATACAGAAAATGTAATTAAACAATAATTGCACTGAAGCACAATGAGTGTGGGATAAACAGCTTGTGAATCAATAAACCGTGAGGCGGCTGGCTGAGGCATTTATTGATTTATGATTCATTTAGCTCCAAGTTTACTCCATTTCTAATTCAATTGGAACTACTATATTATCCTTCATCGGGAGAGCTGGGTGGAGTGATTGTATCATTTCATATAGGGAAAAGATTGTCTGAATTAATATCATTTTCAGGCTTTATAGGAGTATACTCCTATGAGCTTTTCCTATTTACTTAACCAAATCTGCAGGCTATCATATATCGCTACACCAAGATGTGTCTATTAACATTAAAACTTATATTGTTAGAAACTTTAGGACAGCATCTAATTCTAGTGAATGAAAATCCTGTCATTTCATTAATTTAACACATGAACATTATCTTGTAATGTACATCCTATTATATGTATTAACAAAAAGTGTTGTACACTTTAACCTAGGAAGATTATACCTTTTAAATAAACCAGACATTCTTATTGTTGCTGGGGAGTGTCATTAGTTTCTATGTGAATTTCTTTACATTTAAGTTGCTACCTTGAGTATTTTCATAGATGAATGTAAGAATCTGTCCCTCTTTCACTGATCCTAAGTAGAGCAAAAACAAAATTTATGCTTTTCCCTCCAGCAACATAAGCAAGAGAGAGGTTTAACACCTGAATCAGATCACTTTGGAAGCACTTCTCTCTAAAGTGTGTGCAATAAATAGAAAGTATAGCCACTAAGTATTCATCATTTATCACTTTAAAAAATAAACAAAACTATTACTTTATTCATTACTTTGTATCATATCACTATGACACAAAGGGATCGTGATGGAGAAATGAAGTGCTCACTATGCTGATCCAGAACTATACAATTTATGGTTGAGTTAATTGACTTTGTACCAGTTAAATACTTAAGTAAATCAGGAAAAATGAAGCACAAGGGTTTACTGCTCATGAGTATTTACAAGTTGATTATTTCCTTTGACCCAAATTGTAACTTCACCCTTCCTCACACGATCAATCCTTACATAAGCGTAATAAAATATTGCTATTGAAAATGTGATCATTACGGTACTAACGGAAGCACGTGTCGTTTTTCCGAAGTCAACTAAAGGAAAATAATCTCTAGCCCTATGTCTGTCAATTCATGAATTTATTCATTTATTGGCTTTTTATTGATATCAGAACACTTCTCCCCTTGGCATATTTAAAACTTTGACTTAAATCCTTTTCATACACACTGTACTCAACTGTTTGTTATCAAACTTAACCTCACTGATCATTGAACTGCACTTCCATTTATTTGGGTTTCTCCCCAATAACGGAAACATATCCATTAAAAAGATGCTCTGGAATAGTTAGAGGACCTTAATTTAACACTGGACAACATATGACATGACACCTGTCCTTATCCAAATAATTTCTTGCTATCTTGCCACAGAGGAGTAAAAGCTATAGAAAGCCATTGAGTGTATAACTCTTCAATTCTATTGGATATTGCCCAATTTCTCTCTAAAGCTGGTATGACAGGTTGCATTCCCAATACTAATCTTACAATTTTAAGTTCTTGTTTATATAATGATCATATCATTGCCTAAAGAAATAAAGAAGGTATTGGTATGTTTTCGAATCATTCCACTTTCCTTTTCAGTGAATTTTCTGTTCATAGCATTTGCAAATATCATATTAAGTTATTTTTTAACTGTCAACACAAATTGCAAACTTCAAGGAAAACAGACTTTGTTGATATCAGCAATATATTATGTGAGTAGAACAATTTACTTAAAAAATTCCACGGCAATTTTTGGTGAAAATTCACAGACTTTTCTAACAGTATTAGATTAGGAATCTAATAGTGTCACCTTTATTTCATATATCTTACTGTTTCATTTTCCTTCTAATATCTTTTATGTAGATTCCTAAACTCGATTGTGAATAAAATTAAACATGGACATAGGTGTTTATTCTAAAATAAAATCCTTCATGACAACCACAGTAATACACTGAGAATACCAAAAGTTTATCTCATATTAATCACCTTTATGAAAAGAAGTGGAGTTACAAAAAAATATATAGCTTCATATAGGTTATTTTGGGGAACTATTTTTTTCTTTTTTTTATTGTTGTTCAAGTACAGTTGTCTCCATTTTCTCCCCCTCACTCCCCCCACCCCAGCCATCCCCACCTCCCACCCTCCATTCTACCCACCTTTGGCTTTGTCCATGTGTCCTTTATACATGTTCCTGATGACCCTTCCCCTTCTCCCCCCAATTATCCCTCTCCCCCCTCCCCTCTAGTTATTGTAAGTTTGTTTTTTATTTCAATGCCTCTGGTTATATTTTGCTTGCTTGTTTGTTTTGTTGCTTAGGTTCCACTTATAGGTCAGATCATATGGTAATAGTTAAACTTGATAATATAGAAGTAAACTTTTTTCAAAATTTATTCTGACCCCTCTTCTCTCCCTACTTTCATTCCAAATATACATACTTACCAGTATTTGCTTTATGTTCTAAGTAATCAAGTGAAACATTATTTGTAGGGTCTAGGATTGCCTTTATACACCTTCCTATCAAAGGTGACTTTATATCAAAGGTGACGCCTTAGGATCTAATAAAAGGCATAGCTCCTAAAAGTGTTTTCTCTAGACTTTCTTATCAATGTGAGAGGACAAAGTTTATTTAAATGCTGTGAATACTAGAGATGGGGAGAGAATGAAGGGTAGCAAGGTGGGAGACAGTCATGCATTTGCTTTGGAAAAGATGAGAGCCACTTCCTAACTCCGCAGGCTCCAGGGATGAAGTGAGTTACTTCAGTTAGATACAGGCAATCACTCCTGACCCATGGTGCAATTAGAGTCCCTCATCAATCCATTATATCCCTTTTTAATATATTTTATTGATTATGCTATTACAGCTATCCTGTTTTTTTCTCCTCTTTAGTCCTCTCTGCCCTGTACACCCCTCCCAACATCATTCCTCCACCTTAGTTCATGTCCGTGGGTCGTACACATAAGTTTTCTGGCTTCCCCATTTCCCATACTATTCTTAACCTCCCCCTATCTGTTTTGTACCTAGCGTGTATGCTTCTTATTCCCTGTACCTTTTCTCCCATTCCCCCACTCTCCTTCCCTGCTGATAACCCTCCATGTCTTCTTGCTTTTGATATTGTTCTTGAGGTATGACATGGGGAGTAATACTTAAGAAGAGCTTTTATCCTCAAAAGCTTAATGTTAACTTATGTACCATACGGCATCTCAGAAGAAACAGGTCCTGACCGAACACATACTCCTGACACACTGGAGGAATGAATTAAGAACCTAATTTGGCTATTCCAAATGGTACATCACTATTTGATGTAATAACAGTGAAGCTTTCTGTACTTACTTTTTTAAAAAAATTATATAAGGCAGGGGAGGTCATAGGGGAAAAATGGGGACAACTGTAATTGAACAACAATTAAAGAGACTCAAATATTTTTTTAATTATTTTAAATGTAATTAATCAATACGTATCCTTGCCCTGACCAGCGTGGCTCAGCTGGCTGAGCATTGTCCTACAAAGCAAAAGGTTCGATTCTGGGTTGGGCACATGCCCAGGCTGTGGGCCGGTTCCTGGTTGGGCTGCATGCATGGCAAACACCGAAGTTTCCTCTCCTTCTCTTTCTCCCTCCCTTCCCCTCTCCTAACATAAATTAATTAAATCTTTAAAAAAAATCTATCCTTGAGATAACATGGCACTTCAAGTGTTTAGACGTTATATTTTTTCTTTTAATGGACTATTTAATTGATCCATTACATTCACAAGCATTTATTTAATATCTAGTTTATTCAAAGAAAATTGTAGGGGTGAAGGTTACATCAGCTAATAACTTAAGTGTGATTTCTGTCCTCAAATGATCATGATCTATTAAACAGAGTGATACAAAAAAAAAAAAAACACATGAAAAGCAAATACACAGGATTCCACTAAATGCTGAGCTTCCTTAGAAACAGAAATTCACATTAAAATGAATTTCAAGTATCAGCTTATGTAAAATTAGAATGCATCAACCACACATATGAAATACATATGAAGATTGTAATATCTAATGTAAGAATTCAATCCTGTATCCATGATGATCTACAAATATACATATGCAAAATTCTGAACATATTTCTTACAAAATGTACACTTTTGAATATTTATGTGATTTATGGTTGTAGAAATGCTCAGTGTCTTTTTAAACTTCACTTTGTATGTTGAATTATCAGAATCACTGTATAATAAGTATATTGCATTTATAAAACATTTCTTTTAAAGCATTTACCCATATTAGTAGTTTTCTAGAGACAGAAAATACTCAGAAGTTTTAGATGAGTGCCGCTGTACCCGTAACCAGTGTTTCAGCGTTTTCGAGCCTCTGTCCCATTGCTGCAGTCCTGACTTTCTTCAGCTATCTTACTCAGCTCTCTGCTTTCCTGAGGTGTAAGGTCTAGCAGGCGTGAACTCTCTCAAATTCCCTTATCTCTTTTCCTCTCCAAGTGACTATATTAAATAACCCTGCAGAGTTTCCAACATGAATTATAGAAAAATATGCTTCTACATTTTTCCAAGGTTAGCCTACTCACCTATTTTCTTGGTCTTATATTTTGCATTTCTTTCCAGAGATCTCGCTAAATCATTTGACAAATAATTACTGAGACTCTAATATGGGTTGAATCCAAAGGCAGGGAGTCTTCTACTTTCACAAATTTACGTTTTTCTTGCCCGTGACTCTTAAAAATCACACTCATAAATTCCAATCATAGTTTAAAATACTTTCCCTACTTACTTCGACTTCCCAAAATACATTAAGTTCCCTTCTCCCTCTTTCTGATAGTAAACTTCTTCAAAGAGCATCTCATTCCCATTATCATCATCCTTACTCATCTGAATTTGTACACCCTGCTGACATTCTTCTGCCTGATACATGGCTCGGAATCATCATCTCTTTACACTACCTTTTACTTCTGGGTACCACTAGATACTTAGGCAAACCATGAGTCTAGTCTCATAATTTCTGAGGGGCTGGACTTTCTATATCATTTTAGATTTTCTATTCTTATTGTAGTCGCCTATTGCATGTTTGTGTCTCTGTGCTATAATTTTTGAGACTCTAAAAGCTCTGTCCCCAGGCACTATGATTTTCTCCCAGAAGTTCTCTCCCTTGGCACTCCCAACCATAAAATAAATGCAATTATCTATAACTCATAAAAGTTACATCTGTTCAATAAAACTCTGTATGTAGTGTTTATTGGACATTTCCTGGCATACTTAGTGTATTCATAATAAATATTGACTATTATTGTAGTTTTTAAATAATAATTGTTGATGTTTTTAAAAGTTATCATTATTGTGATTATTTATAAAGTTCCTTGTCTTTCTGGAGCCCCAGACATGCATTTTCTGAATATTGCTGACTATACCTGAGAGACTCACTTTTGAGTCAAACATGATAAAAGCAATCATTGCTTTTTTCAAAAGCAATGTATAAAATGTTATCACTGTCTTCATCAGTTTTAAGACTTTTACTCACTATATGGGTTTTTTTTTTAACTTCCCAATTTTTTTTTTAAAGATTTTATTTAATTATTTTCAGAGAGAGGAGAAGGGAGGGAGAAAAAGCAATGTATGGTTGCCTCTCACATGGCCCTCACCGGGAACCTGGCCCACAACCCAGGCATGTGCCCCAAATAGGAGTCGAACCGGGACCCTCTGGTTTCCAGCCCGCACTCAATCCACTGAGCTACACCAGCCGGGCCTATATGTTTTTTTATCTTTACCTTTTTCTTTTGGATTATATAAATATTCCTTGGAATAAGTGCATACATATTCAATTGGTGAAATACATACCATTCCCCCAATGTGCCAGAAATACATATTTTTCAAGAAAAAGAAATTTAATTCTAGATCACTACCATATGGGAGGACTGAGGCAACTGGGTACTTTACAAGAGAATGTTCATGTCCCTGACTTAATAGCACAGAAGGGGCCATATTGGTGAAAATATTTCTGCGTGGAATATCTGAGATTTTATAGGGTCACAACTTATATTTAAGTCCTTCATCCACCTTGAATTTATTTTTGTGTATGGTGTAATTTGTTGATCGAATTTCTTTTTTTTTTTTTTTTTTGCATGTAGCTGTCCAGATCTCCCAACACCATTTGTTGAAGAGGCTATTTTCACTCCATTTTATGCTTCTGCCCACTTTGTCAAATATATTAATTGCCCATAGAGACTTGGGTTTATTTCTGGCCTCTCCATTCTGTTCCATTGGTCTATGTGTCTGTTCTTATGTTCTAGTACTAGGCTGTTTTGATTACAGTGGCCTTGTAATACAGGTTGATATCAGGTATTATGATCTTCCTACTTCATTCTTCTTTCTCAAAGTTGCTGCAGCTATTCAGGGTCATTTATGGTTCCATATAAATTTTTGAAATGTTTGTTCTATATCTGTGAAATATGAAATTGATCCATAAGAACCTATGCACCCCAATATTTTTTTAAAAATTTATTTATTTATTTAGAGAGAGGGTAAAGGAGAGAAAGAGAGGGAGAGAAACATCAATGTGTGGTTGCCTCTCTCGTGGACCCCACTGGGGACCTGGTCCACAATCCAGGCATGTGCCCTGACTGGGAACCAAACCAGTGACCCTTAGCAGCCTGCGCTCAATCCACTGAGCCACACCAGCCAGGCCATGCACCCCAATATTCATAGCAGTACAATTTCCAATAGCCAAGTGCTGGAAGCAACCTAGATGCCCATCAGCAAATGAGTAGATCAAAAAAACTATGGTACACTTATGCAATGGAATACTACACAACAGCAAGAAAGAAGGAGCTCCTACACTTTGCAACAGCATGGTTGGAACTGGAGAGCATTATGCTAAGTGAAGTAAGACAGGCGGTGAGGGACAAATACCATATGATCTCACCTTTAAGTGGAAACAAATCAACAAAACAAACAAGCAAGCAAAATATAACCAGAGACATTGAAATTAAGAACAATCTACAGTAACCAGAAGGGAGGTGGGAGGGGATAATAGGGGGAAAGGAGGGTAGGGTTTTCAGGAACTACTGTAAAAGACACATGGACAAAATCAAGGGGGGATGGAATCAAGGGAGGGAGGGAGGGATGGCTGGGGTGGGATAGGAGTGGTGAGGGGAAACTGCAGACAATTGTATTTGAGCGACAATAAAATAAAACAAAATAAAAATAAAATAAAATAAATAAAAAATAAAATAAAGAAGAAATGAATTATCAAAAAGATAGCACAGAAGGGTTGTTGCTGGAATGACATGTGTTCTCAGGGGAGAAGAAAATTTAGTTGAATACCATATGGGGGCCTATTTATAGACATTTTCTGCAGGACATCTAAAGGTAGCAGTTTTGTGGCATTCAAATGTTTTCCATTAATGTTTTTTTAGTCTTCTTCACTTTACCTAAGAAATTAACTGGTTTGATATCTAAGGGTAATCAAATAAACAATGCCACATTCTTCTGTATATACACACATGTATATTTTGAACTATTAAACATTAATTCCTTAAAAATTATTTTTGAGTTAGAAAATATGTTCCAAGGACTGAGCTAGTCACTGGGAATTAATTGACTACATGGACCCTTTTCATGTAGCAAAATCCCCACTCTGTTGAAGGAGATATGTCAGTTACAGACAGATTGATCATCTACATAGCTGAAGTACAAGGTAGTATAAAAGCAAATAAAGACATTTTTGCTGAGTTTATATGGTCTTATTCCTTAAGAATAATCTATGGTGATAACTACTAGATAAGATGAAACAGCTAAATAAAGTATTATCTGAGTAGTCCATGTTCCTGTGGACGTGATTCTGGTGCTGATCCCAAAACTCTTCGTGGTCAAAATGAAAACAATGAAACCATGCCTCAATCCAGACTTTCTACTGTTTCAGAATCTTGAGAAAATTTATGTACTTCAGATGTTAAATTAACTACTTTGAAAATGTTTTTAAGGTATGAACTCAAAACCATAGATAAATTTAAAGAATAATTCTTATGAAATGCACTAAAACATATTCCAAGCTCATTTTTTACTCTTTTTTCCCCCAGGTCTAAATCAGCCATTTGGACCGAGTGTCTTTGTTCCTTTAACTGGAAAATAGTATCAGAAACCTAGTTCTGGATGGGTTTGCAGCTACAGAGGTGTCTGAAGGTGCACTACTGCTAGGCCTTCTCAGTGGACAAAACTAGAAAAGATATGTATATATTCTAACCCACATGTAGACACATATCTATAATCGCATTACTTTAAATGTGTATGATATATGTATATATGGATGTACATATACGTGTGTGTGTGTGTGTGTGTGTGTATATATTCTAATTCAGTAGAACATAGTTTACTGCAGTCTTCTCCCTTCTTTGTCTGTAACTCCCCTGTTGAAAGCAAGAAACCTGGCTCCAGCCTCTCACCATCCACTGTTTTCACTTGCTTGTGCAACCCCAGTGCACATGTAAACTAGTACAGTGTTTCATTTGTCTTTAATTTTATAGCTTCCAGTGAAAACACCACTTTTTAAAGTTTCTGTTCAGTTCCCATTTTTAACCACTGGCATCGGTGAGGAAATGCTCTCTGTTTTTCATATAACCAGATTATTTTGTTACATTCTGCATTCCATCCTGAGATTACTGAACTCCTGGTTATTAAAATTTTATATACAATAAAGTTCATTCTTTGTGACATACAGTTCTAGAGATTTTGCAAAATGTATACAGTCATGGTTTCACCACCTCAGAACCACAGAAAATAGTTTTATCACCCTAAAAATTAGTCCCTGTTTTCTCTTTTAGTCTTTTCCCCAGTTCCCAAACCTCTGGTAATCACTGATTTGTTTCCTTTTTATATAGTTTTGCTTTTTTAAATACATGTTATATATGAATGAATTCTTTTAACAAGTAGCCCTTTAGATCTGGCATCTTTCTTAGCAAATTAATTTTAGTTTCATTTTCTTGAAATTTTTTTGAATGTGGGTGTATGCATTATTCCATCAACATTTGTTGAAAAGACATTTATTTCTACATTGAAATAACTTTGGACCTTTGACAAAAATCAATTGACTCTGCTTGTGTGAGTCTATTTATGGGCTCTGTATTCTATTTCATTGATCTATGTCTGCCCTGTATCAATTACCACACTATCTTGATTACTATAGCTGTATGGTAATTCTTAAAACCAGACAATGAGAGTCCTAGGAATTTGTTCCTCTTTATTAAGAGTGGTTTTGGCTATTATAGTACCTTGGCATTTTCATGTAAATTTTATGATCAGTTTTCCCATATATCCAGAAAACACAATGGTGGGATGCCATTGATATTGCATTAAATCTTTAAATAAAATCTGATACTATGGACATCTGATTATACTAAGTTCTCCAATCCATCAACAAGGTATATATTTTTTAAAGATTTTATTTATTTATTTATTTTTTAGAGAGAGGGGAAGGGAGGGAGAAAGAGAGGAAGAGAAACAGCAATGTATGGTTGCCTCTCACATGGCCCTCACTGGGGACCTGGCCCGCAACCCAGGCATGTGCCCTGACTGGGAATCGAACCGGGACCCTTTGGTTCCCAGCCCGTGCTCAATCCACTGAGCTATACCAGCCAGGGCAACAAGGTATATTTTAATTTATTTAAATCAACTTTTATTCTTTTAATAGTGTTTTGTCATTTTTAGCATACAAATTATACACTTGTTTTTGTTAGAGTTATACTTAAATATTTTATTTATTGAGTATTATAATTTTTATTTCAAATTTTGCTGGTTTGTTCCTGGTAAATAGGCATGGAATTGACTAAATATTCAATTCAATTTGTGTTCTTTAATCTTTATAAATTCACCATAGTCAAGACTATTGGATGGAATAATGATATTCAGGAGGAATATATCATTTTTTTCATCAATCAGTGATGGAATATTTTTAAAATCATTTTTATTGTTATTCTATTACAGTTGTCCTAATTTTTCCCCTTTTCCCTCCTCTACCCATTCCAACACCCCCCGCTCCCACAGTCAGTTCCCACACTGTTGTCCATGTCCGGGGGCCGTTCATACATGTGCTTTGTCTAGTCCTTCCCCTCCTTTCCATCATGATTCCCCCCACCTCCCCTCTGGTCACTTTCAGCCTTTCCATTGCAGAGCCATTTTTTTCATTTTGTTATAGTAAACTTTTAAAGGATGGAAAAGGAGGAACTTGTTCAGTTGTATTATTTTATTTGCACATTAATGAAATGCATACGAATTGGAGAAAATAAACAAATGTAGTGGTATCAGAGGACAGTAGTATAGCAATTCTGAATATACTAAGAACATGATGCAATGACTTATTGTGTGCTCTCAAAAAAGAGCAATGTATACACACTTAAAACTTGTTCAATTACTTTCTCTGTAGTCATTAATATACTTTGATATTGTTAATGATCACTTACATATCCAATCAATCTGTGAGTTTTAATAGAATAAATTTAGGGAGATTTATTTAAATAATGTCCTAAAGTAATTCTGTGGCATAAGATTTTCAAGGAAAATTTGGATGGCTTCCCACAGTATTCACTCCAATATTATGATTATTATCGTATTTTTCGTACTATAAGATGCACTTCTCCCCCCAAATTTGATAGGAAAATGGGGGTACAACAGTGAAGCAGGATCACAGGAGACAGGAGCCAGTAAAATATTTTACCACATTTTTGCTTCAGATTTTTTTTTCCTATTTTCCTCCTCTAAAATCAATGTGCGCCTTATGGTCTGGTGCATCTTATAGTCCAAAAAATACGGTAAATTCTAAACCACTAACTCTAAATTGATTGAGAATTTTGTGAAAGAATGTTATTTGAACTTTGTTAAGTTAGGTTGTCAGTTTAAATGTCTATGGCAAGACTGAAGATTTAAGTAGGTAAAATATGATATAATTTTTCTAACCATTAGCATATTTTATATGCACAAACATAAATGAAAGTAAAATGATGAATTTGAGCCATAAAATGTATCACACAGATAACCTTTAATGTAATTAAAGGTTGTTTTCTTGTAGTAATACAACCCTATTAAGTAAAAAAATTGATTTAAATTTCTTCAGTTGTATCTGAAAACTATATCATAAAACTAAAAATGGCAAATTTTAGAGCTTTAGAGAAAACTTTATATATCATTTTCTAGATATAATGAGATATGAACATAATTGGTATTCAGTGACATTAATAAAAGTAATTAGTTATGATCATAGACATTTTAAGCTTTTTAGTTGACTATCAACAAGGCTGTTATTGTTAATTGTATTTTATCTCTTGAAGCTTAAAATGTTGAAATAGCAAGGACATTTATTCTCAAGGTCAAATTCTAGCAAAATGAACACACACACATCATTGAAACTTTAAATGTAAAATGTCCATTAGAGAAAAAATCGGTCAAATTTACCCTGTCTTGTATTCTTCACAGTTATTATGGGGAGTGGGTATATTGTGAGTAGCTATTTTTTAAAAGATTTTATTTATTTATTTTTTAGGGAGAGGGGAATGGAGGGAGAAAGAGAGGGAGAGAAACAGCAATGTATGGTTGCCTCTTACATGGCCCTCACTGGAGACCTGGCCTGCAACCCAGGCATGTGCCCTGACTGGGAATCGAACCAGGCCCCTTTGGTTCCCAGCCCACACTCAATTCACTGAGCTACACCAGCCAGGGCTATTGTGAGTAGCTATTACCATAAAAAAATGTATATTTAATTCAATGTATGGCATGAGATACAATTTTGTATTATTAACCAATGTGGATCTATGTATTTTCTTGGCTATGTTATCTTTTATTTTCACGTATCCTATAATCTTTAATCATGCAAACTCTAACTTGGCCTCCATTCTCCAGAGATGTCAGACGGTGGCTCAGATGCAAATTCACAACCAAACACACTGACCACGTTTGTGGAGGGTCTCCCACAAATGGTCGTGACAGACCACTTGCCTGACCTCTTATAACTTGAGAAATCCTGTCGAGGGTTTTATGGACATTTTAGGCCTAGAAGGGACCTAAATTCTTCTGTTTCTGTGAGAAAACCTTACAGATTTATTAAGAAAAAAAGGAACAACAAAAAAATCCAAGATGGTGATAAGAATTGGAGGCAGTGCAGAGCCTTGTGGGCTGCACAACTGAGCACATAAATATCCCGGTAGATGCCAATGCAAAAGTCTGAGGGGAGCCGTAAACCAGGCGGATCCTGTAATTTTTAAAGACGCCAGCATAGGCTGATATGAACCAGTGGGACTCACTTTAACATCCTAACTTCTGAAACTTAGAAACCATCCTAGAAGAAAAAAAAAAATGAGGGAGGGATATCCTAAATTTGGAGTGAATATATGAAATGGACAAATATTACATTTTTCTGCCATCAAGTTGATTAGACATTTAAAAAGTGATTAATTCATAGACCAATAGCTTATTTTATGCTTTTCAATCCTCAATATCTATACCAATAATAATAAGGAAAATGTTAAGCTCACAATTTTTAAAAAATCTCATCTCTTGCTTTTTCAAACACCTTCAAATAGGTAGGATATATATTATATATGCAAAATTTCACTCAATTGTCAAGTAATTTAAGAAGCAAAATGGTGCATTCTTCCTAAAATTTATATTATGATTATTATGTCACTATGTATAGTTATTAGTATTTCACAATGTTAGTCAGAAAATCAGTTTTATATTTTACCCTGTCATCTAGGTTAGGGTCACAATACTTGGAGGTAATAAGCCTACTGAAAGCTCTCATGTATTTTGGAGATTGGTCTGGCATTCAATTATTGTCATAACTTCTGTTGGGGTAGCACTTCCAGATTCTGAAAGCTTCTTAAGACACTAAATATTACCAGGTGGTTTTAAACAATTCTGTACTAATATTTATTGTGTACATAGTATTTATATATATATAGCATGTATATGATAATTGTGAAAATTACCTACAAAATCTCAGACATAAATTTGCCCTAGATTTTTATTTTGAAGCATTACAAAGAGTGCGTAAAAAGCAGTTCGCCCAATAGATCACTTGTGATAGACCTCAATAAGTGGCAGCTGTTTCTACAGTGTCAGAGCATAGTCAGTATGTCCAGCAGAGTATATCACACAGGTTTCAGCAGATAATTATCAAACGAATTGAGTAACTCTATTAATACTTGCATTAATAGTCAATACTATTTTAAAAGGCTTTTATTATATCTAATTAACTTTATAAGAGATGGGACATAACCCACCATATATTTAACTGCATATGAATTATGTAATCAGAGATCTCTACTCCCAACTCAAAGACAGTGTTGAGAGGATTTAGGAGCTCTATTAAGTCCTTTGAGCAACCTCGGGGAAATAGTGCTACAGAAATACAAAAGGTTATTTGCACATGCATCACTGTAGTACCATGGGGACCCAGGAAATTATTTAACAGTTGGCCTTCTATCACAGCAGGTTAACATTAGGAATTGATTATTCTGGATTAATGCAGGCCTCCAGTGCAGCTTAGATTAAAAGGAGAAAAAAAAATGCAAGACCACAGAAGATATTCCTGGGGTAATGAAGAGCTTTGTGCATGCTCTGTATCACATGCCCTGCGAGTAATGAAGTTTTTATCATTCTCTGAATCATAGATCCAAACAACCAGATTCCAATAATTGCTACTGCTTTTTATCTAATGGTCAGATTTAATACATCAAGTCATATTTACATCAATGAATAAGTTTATTGAATGAAAACAACTGAGGGCTTTATATTGCAAGAGTGCCAGCTAATCAAATGGCCATTTAGAGCGATATGTCATTGTAGCATACAGATTTTTAAAAAATTTTTATACATTAGCAATTTATGGATAGTTGGTTTTTCTTTATGTTGATATGATACCAAAAATGACAGTTTTACTATGAAAAGACTTTTTTATAGACCAGTCATCCCTAGATTATGCTAATTATATGTAAAATTATTTGTAAGATTGGAAAAAACTCACAATACGCATGTCATATGTCTTCCCCACACTTCCTGCTTAAGGCCTTAGTTTACAAATTTGTGTTGCCAAGCCTAAACAGAAGGGAAGAAAATCTCTTCTCTCTACACGGATTTAGCTTCATTATCATTTAGTTAATTATACACAGATAAAGAAAGGAAAAGAGTTTCAAAAGCAACTGTGGTATACCATAGTTTGTGCTAAAACTGTAGCCAATTGCTAATCATTGGGAGAAGATTATCAGTTATACATCACAGGAAATTTACTTTTAAGATCACAAATCAAAACGTGGTTTATCATGAAGCAACTTTGTAGGTCATAAATGATTTTTTTGGCAACGCTAAGAAGGTGCACTATCATAATTATAGCCATTTAAAATAGTCTGAAAAAACGTTTTATACATCCACATCTACATTGATGGTTCCTGTTTCATAGGAAACTGCAAAAATACTATTGCCAGATAACAACAACTTTATTTGAGACATGCTTCTCTTCTTCTCTTGACATGGAAGGTTTTCCTCCATTCTGCCTTAAACACACGATTAGATAGGATTGCCTGAACCCCATCCCTCATTTTCACTTCCCTCGGTTTTGATCTGACCTGGCAGAATTGAAAAATCTACCTGCCGATATCATCGTCACAGTTGTGGCTTCTGCCTCATCTTTATCCTTATCATCCTATGCCTAACTCCATCCCCTCCTCATTCCAGAGCTTCTTGCAGGCCTACTGTTGCCATAAAGTGCCCAGTAGAATCTAGAACTACTTTTACTCTCACATCTGGCTGTATCGTCTTTTACGTGCAAAGTCTTAACATTAGCATCTATATTAATCTTTATTTTCCCCCATTATGATGATAGTGTACATGGCTACAAAAAAGGAAAATTTTTATTGTATAGGATTTCCCCATCAAATATATTAATCACTTGTTCCACCTCTACCACTTCCTCCAATCAAACCTGAGAAATATAAATGAGGTTGCATTAATGAATCTTAATGAGAAAACATTTTTTTGTGTTCTCTTCTATTAAGGCCAGAAAAAGGAGACATCAATAAACAGTGAGAGTAAAAATAGATTTTAAAAAATTGAGGAGAGGATAGAAGGGGAAATGGAAGAAAAAAGATGAAGGATATATATCAGGGACATTTGGGGATTTAGAATTGTTCTTAAGGGATATATGTACCTGAGCATCCTAGGTTGAAACTATAGTGAGACAATTTTATATGAACTAACAATAAATTTTGCATCAATTACTATAACATATTATTATAAGTGATATATTTAATTGGTATAATGCTATTTTAAGGACCATAGAGCCAAATGATTTTAGAGCATGAATTCATCTGGACTGAGAAACTGTTTCTGTTTCAATTCCAACAGATACTAAATGACTTTGCATAAGAAGCTTCGATAATTCAGCCATTTAATAAGTATTAAAGGGTTCCTGTACACTGAGTATATACAAAGTAGATACAGCCCCTGCCTTTATAGACTTTATAATTTGGAGAAAAAATGAACCAGAGAAATGAGCCCTTATTAAGAGCCAACCACATGCTGCATGCATTACCACATTTAATCATCAAGCAAACCTATGATACACTCACTATAACCTTATACTCCTCTTTTATAGATATGAAAACTTTGGTTTATTAAATCATACACATCGCAAATGTAAAAATAAGATTTGTATCCCAAATTATCAGATTTTAAGCCATGTGCTCTCCCTTACAAACTAAGTTTCAGTTTCTTTTCTTTTTTTTTAAAGATTTTATTTATTTATTTTTTAGACAGAAGGGAATGGAGGGAGAAAGAGATGGGGAGAAACATCAATGTGTGGTTGCCTCTCACGTGGCCTCCTTGGGGACCTGGCCTGCAACCCAGGCATGTGCCTTGACTGGGAATCGAACCAGGACCCTCTGGTTCCCAGCCCGCTCAATCCCCTGAGCTACACCA
>PVJI01027750.1:0-17290 GCA_004026765.1 Micronycteris hirsuta
GGGGGGAAGTGGGGCAACTGTAACAGCATAATCAATAAAATATAGTTTAAAAAAATAAGAAAAAGACCTCTATAATCTTATTTTAAAAAATTGCAATGTCCAAGAGTACTCCACTAATACTTATACCAGAAGAAACTCATTGTGAATAAGGTCCAATAAGAAACAGAAACTAAAGAAGAAAAAAACATGACAATATCATAACTACAAACATTACCACAGTTTATATCAACAAGATGCTTTTTTTATTGTTGTTCAATTACAGTTCTCCCAATTTTCCCCATTACTCTCCCCTGCCCTACCCATCCCCTACCTCCCATATTCAATCCTCCCCCTATTGTCTTTGTCCACGGGTCCTTTATATGTGTTCTTTGACTTGACTCCATTATCCCTCTGGTTACTGTCAGTTTGTTCTTTATTTTCATGTCTCTGGTTCTATTTTGCTTACTTGTTTGTTTTGTCAGTTAGGTTCCACTTGTAGTTGAGATCACATGGTATTTGTCTTTCACTGCCTGGTTTATTTCTCTTAGCATAATGCTCTCCAGTTCCATCCATGCTGTTGCAAAGGGTAGGAACTCCTTCTTTCTTTCTGCTGTGTAGTATTCCATTGTGTAAATATACCATAGTTTCTTGATCCACTCATTTGTAGATGGGCACTTAATCTGTTTCCAGCCCTTGACTGTGGTAAATTGTGCTGCTATGAACATTGGGTTGCATAGGTTCTTTTGAACTGGTGTTTCAGGATTCCTAGGGTATAATCCCAGCAGTGGATTGCTGGGACAAAAAGCAGTTCCACTGCTAATTTTTGAGAAAATTCCATGCTGTTTTCCACAGTGGCTACACCAGCGTGCATTCCTACCAACAGTGTCTTAGGGTTCCCTTTTTCCACAACCTTGCCAGCACTTGTTGTTTGTTGATTTGTTTATGATGGCCATTGTACGAAGTGGTACCTCATTGTGGATTTAATTTCCATGCCTCGGATGGCTGGTGATGCTGAGCCTACTTTCTATGTTTCTGGGCCCTTTGTATGTCCTTCTTGGAGAAGTTCAGGTCCTTCTGTTCAGGTCCTTACCCCATTTTTTAATTCAATTGCTTATCTTCCTGGTGTGGAGTAGTGTGAGTCCTTTATATATTTTGGAAATCAAACCCTTGTCCAAGGTATCATTGGCAAATATGTTTTCCCATGTTGTTGGTTCCCTTTCCATTTTGTTGGGGTTTTATTTAGCCATGCAGAAGATTTTTAATTTGATGTAGTTTCATTTGTTTATTCTTTTCTTTATATCCCTTGCTTTAGGGGACATATTGGAGAAAATATACTGCATAGAATATCTGGAATTTTCTGGCCTATGTTCTCCTTCAAGACCTTAATGTTGTCATGATTTATCTTTAAGTCTTTTATCCATCTTGAGTTTATTTTTGTTCAACAAGATGCCTTAAGTTCCCTTTTTCATGGAAATTTATTTTTAAATATCTGAAGTCACTTACATTTTTGTAACTCTATCTTTGTGCATGGGTACTGATGTCCAGTCCGTTCAACTTGAAACTCTTTTGCCTTAATGCAACTACTGGCTTGAATTTCTCTTTCACATTATAATGCCATCACATAACCAGTGGTTTATTTTTATCATTAGATAAAAAGAAAGTGGCAGTAAAGTGTGACTGATGCAAAAATAACACACAAAAGACAAGAAGTGAGTACTTAGAAGTAAACTTTTAGTATTATGTGGCAATGAGTACATGTTATTACATTAGTAGAACATCTCTGTGTCAATGGGTAGAGATGCCAGACAGCACACAAACTCATGACTGAGGACAGTTATGGTACCCTAATTCCTTGCCTTCTCATGGCCCTTTGAACTGTTCTCACATAGAGCCTCTGGTGTGAACAGTGGAGTTCTCACAAGTTGGGAAGAGTTCATTATAACAATTTCAGACTAGAGGAAGAATTGTTTATAGGATTCTTACAAAGATTATAGATGTTATAAGTTAGGATGGTGTACCTCCAAAAGATATGTTGAAGCCCTAACAGTAGCTCAGAATGTGACCTAATTTATAAATAAGGTCATTGTAGATGTAATTAGTTAAAATGAGGTCATTAAAATGGGTTTAAGCCAATATCACTGGTGTGCTTTTAAAAAGGGAAAATTTGGGCATAGACAAACATTCACAAAGGGAAGATGATGCTAAGACGCATAGGCAAAGATGGCCAAGTGATAACTAAGTCAGATATTGTAATGATGCTGCCACATTCAAGGAATGCCTCGAGCTATCAGAAACTGAAAGAGGTAATAAGGAAGTATCTCTCTAGAGCCTTCAGACAGAACATGGTCTTGCCTACACCTTGATTTTGAAATTCTGGACTCCAGAACTGTGAGAGAATAAACTTTTATTGTTTTAAGTCCCCCAGTCTGTGGTACTTTGTTATGGTAGCCTAAGGAAATAATACAATAATACAATATTTCAGCTCATATATTTTGAATGTAATATGAGTTTTTTTTATTATGGGAAAATTCAATATTATGGCTAATTCTCCCTTCTGATTACTAAATCACTGATTACCATCCTGTTTTAAGCAACTTTATCTTAGATAACCTAGATACAAGTAACTGGTCATTGATTTTGTTTTATGATGCCATTTTGACCCATATTAGCACCTCCAAAACATTCTAGGATGTGATATTAGGTTATAGTCATAAGAGTTCTGGATGAAGAGGGGAGATTATAAGCAAAATATTTGTTTTTATTTCCTGATAAATTATGTCAGATGGTAGGTTCTAAGAGGAGAAAATCTGAGAAGAAAATAATTATTTTTCTAATTTTCAGCAACAATTGGGAGAAAATTTTCAAGAATAAAACAAAATGTGTGCCTTCATGAGCTATCTCATTATGCTATCAAATAAGGTCCATTTATACCAAACCCTGAATACAGTAATAATAAAAAGAAGAAACCTTATTTGTTCCAGATTTTTTTACTTCTCTCCCATTTCAGCACACCTGTTCTTATCTACCACATTTAGTTGCATTGAGAAAATGTTAAAAATCTTGTGTAGAGTAGAATATATATATATTTGTCTTGCACAGTGAGTATAAGTTCAATTACACAGAAGATTCCAAGCCAGGCCATGTTTAGTCAGCAAACCCTAGTTGTCTATTTCACAAAGGAGAGCTAAGGACAATATATAGCAGATGGAAGGCAGCCTTGAACACCTGATTATCTAATACCTGTCAATGATTCAAAGCATAAGATTTGACCTGTGATCAACAGGAACTGCTTTAACCTTTGGTTATTACACACATAAAAAAAAATCTAAGAAATTCCCATTTAAAGTAAAAAATCTGCAAAAATACCTTGAAAGTATGATTCAAGGTCAGTGTATGTGGGTGGATGCCCACTATCAGGAAAACACAATTTGACATAAGCATATTTCTATTACCTCTGGGTTGGTATTACTTGACACAGGACGCAGCAATATATTAAGTGGTGTCTTTTTCTGGTTCCCTTTGGTAGACACTAGACAGGGTTTGTGAGCAGGTAGTTTGTTTGCCAGGGGCAGGTGGGGGGGTGGTCCCAGGGGCCAGGAATAAGGCACAGGGAAGAGTATAATAAGGAAGAAAGTAAAACCAATGCAAGGGACTGTTCTCAGATTGGTAACCACTGAAGTCTACAAGGGATGGACCTTGTCAGGACTTTCTTAGGGGATGGTTGAAAGATGGCTCTAAACTATGTGTTTAACAGAGGTGGTAGCCAGCCACATTCTGTAAAAAGCCTTAAAACAGAAAAGTCAATGTAGCAAGGTACATCTATTCTGTTACAACTAATCCTGCAGCTTAAAAAAAAAAAAGACTTTTATTTATTTATTTATTTATTTTTAGAGAGGGGAAGGGAGGGAGAAAGAGAGGGAAACATCAATGTATGGTTGGTTGCCTCTGGCACACCCCCTACTGAGGACCTGGCCTACAATGCAGTCATGTGCCCTGGACTGAGAATCGAACTGGGCGACTCTTTGGTTCATAGGCCAGCACTCAATCCATTGACCCACACCGGCCAGGGCTAGTCCTGAAACTTTAACTTATAATTACTATCTCACTAAAGTACTGCTCATTCTAGGTTTCCCTCATTCTTGCTGCACAGTCCAGCTGGTCTAGATTCCTTTCCCGATGGGGAGACATGCCTAAGAAGTTCATTCTTTTACCAGGCACCTGACTGACCATGGTTGCTACAATTACCAGTTATTGTTAGTTCTGGAAGCAGTGAAAGGCACTAGAACAAACCCGTAATTCTAGATGAATTGCTTCATGTCTTCACTCTCACAGCATCTCTCACTCTTCATGGTAATAAGTGTCACTTAATCCTCCAATATGGCCATTTCTTTCCTGGTCTGCTGTTCTGTTGGCATGATGAGGCAAAAATGAACAGGCAGCAGTCACAGCGTTAAGTGTGTGGGCCTCATGCTGTGTTCTCAGGTGGAAATATTCTTCCCTGATTCTACAGAGCCTAAAGTAGTACAGATGGGAGTACATATTCCACAGATGGGTCTCAGGTAGATGGATACAGGAGTCATGGTGAGAGGGACCCATCCTTCCTACCTCTTGAGTCCCAAATTTTTTATCTTGGGTCACAGGTCTCTTTGGGAAAGATTGGGGCTATGTTTATTACATATCCTTGTTATATAATGACAGGGTCCTTTCTCAAGAGGAACTAACTTTCCCTTAAGGCAAAGCTCTGGAAACTGGGCAAGAGATTACACGTTTGTGTTTCAGTGCATGACATAAGCACTCTCCTCTCTAACTCTCATTTTTTTTTCTAACAACACTAGTCAGCTCTTCATCTGTCTTGCCTCTCAGAACACCACGGTCCAAGAGTTACCACCATTTTGTAAGATGCATGTCTTGGTGACCACTGTGATTATTATGACCATCTTACCCATTTTGGTTATGCACCACCCACAGGCCTCTGCCTTTCCAGAATCTTGACATCCCCATTGATATCATGTCCCCAGCATTACCTGCCATCAACACCAGGCCTACAAACTGCCACCAATGAGTTTCTGAAAGAACCCAAGAGTGGATTCTGTCTCACATAATAATTGCATGTCCTTGTTAGGATATTAAACCCTGAGTGACAAGAAATTGTGCCCATTTCATAATTATTCCTATATAGTATTATTATTGACCCCTCCCTATGCCAGCTCCCTAAAGACCCACTCCTATATGTGTTTCCCTGGTTTCTACTGTTAAATATTAATTGGGTCTTGCAATTCTCTGGGTCCATGTACAAGTTCCTCACAGAGAAGGAACTGTATTTGTCTACTAGGGCTGTGTTATAATCTATGAGAAACAAAGAGAGGAAGCAAGAGATTGTAAGTAGACAAGCAACTTCCCCAGATGGGTCTTTTTAGGGTCTTTGAGAAAGAGGAGGCTGCTGTTCTCCAGGGAAAAGAAAGCTGCTTCTGATGGTTTAGAGGGCACAGGGAATTCAAGTTGTTCAGTTTATTCAGATTCATCCACCTAAGAATCTCTATCTTAGGTCTTAGAGTTCCACTTTTTTTTTCCCTTTCAGGGTTCTTCAGTATTGATTTTCCACAGGCGACCTACTGAGAAAGTGTATTCTGTCCTCTTTTTGATCTGCTACCCCTATAATTAAATCTTCAGTCTTATTTTTAGCAGAGCCTGCCTTGCAGCTACACAAATTAAGATTTCTTAATACGCTACTACAGAGGCATTCTGATTTGACAGTGTGTTTTGTTTTGATTGTTGGCTATTTCAAGTTACTATATATATATATATATATATATATATATATATATATAGCTTTAAAAGGGCTTAGTAGAAGCCAGCCAACTCCAGAATCCTGTTTCAAGTGTCATAGGCCAAGATTTCACCTGTTATTTACCTTCTCCCCATCCATCACTGGGAGAGTCTTAGGAATTGTGTCACTACTTAGGAACTGAGCGACCCCAGGAGGTCTACATCAACAATGCAGTCCTTATCACCATCTAACTGGGAGAAGATTCCAATCTAAACCCCATCTTAAAGGTCTGTTTTCTAAGGCCAGTTACTAAAGCTATCTTAGTCTAGGTTCCCCCAGAAAGCAGAGTGGGATCCAAGGACTGTGTACTGGTAGTTTATGTTAGAAGTGATTCCAGCGAACAGGAATCACTGAGATTTCTCCTCAGTGGGATTGAGGAGAGTGGGGGTTGAGGAGAGTGAACCAGGGAAAGGATAGAAGACAGTGTGAAAGAGTGCTCCCCTGTTGGTTATGCTAAGGAACACTAGGAATCCCTATCATCAGGACCCTCAGAGAAGCCTTGCATAACTTGCCTCAGAATTGCCCACTTGAACGATATAAGAGGAGAGCATTAATCCCCACCTTTTACTCACTGGTCAAGAGGATTGACGCCCTTGCACATCCAGGCTGCTGATGTGTGCATAGTGGGAAGATTCCCACAAGCATCTTTGCTTTGATCAAAAGTCCTAGGGAAAAAAGTGAGAGATCTTGTGGTGCAGTGGAGAGCAGGTGCTGTCAAGTTACACCTGTTTGCATCTGGTTTCCATATTGAGGTGTGGAGAGAAGCAAGCTGAAAGGATGTAAACCTGGGAGCAGCAGGTGTCCAATACAAGTGGGGAAACCACTTTTAAAGGCTATGTAATAATCTCTGGACCAGGAAGGTCCAGTACAAAGGAAGTTCCTTTACAAAGGACATAAAAAAATGTAGAAATTTCCACAGATATAGAGTGGATTTTGGTTTCAAATATAAATCTATTAGCTATAACTAAAACTAATTATCTCTGCCTTTTGATAAAATAAAACCCACATTATTTCTCAATAAATGCTTTGCATATAAACAATTGAATAAGAATTTAAAAGTAATTAAATGTCACCAATCCTCTGCAATCTGAATCTATATAATCAAATTAAAAGGTAACTGTACTTCTTAATAGCACCAATTTAGAAACAATGAGAAATATCGTAGGTTTATTTTGTTTAGAATGTTTGAATTAGGGAAATAGTATCAGGCTTTTTATGTAATAATACCAATTTTTCTCCCTAGTCAGGGTCCATTTTCTCCTTTCTAGGCCTGAGGGTGACCATCTGCTTCTTCCATACTTCTGTCTAGCATTTCACACAATCTATCATAAATTCTTTGGATTCCAGACCATGAAGGTGATAACTTTGCACAATGCCATAGGGAATTTCATATTTGTCAATGAAGAAAGAATATTAATTCTGTGAACTTTTGGGGGATTATTACATCGTATTATTAAATGAATGAATCCATGGAAAGTATTTAGAACAGTGCCGAGGACATACCTTTCTCATGATTGTGATCATCAGCATTATCGTTACATGGAAGCAGCCATATCTAACAGAATAAACACTACTTCAGGGTTAGAAGACCTAGTTTATTAATACTGATTTAATCATTTATTTGTATTGTGGCTTTGGTGAAGCCATTTAAGTGACTTGTGGATTTCAAAGTGTCAATGCCAGGAGAGGCATTTCCCACAAATATTATTTATTTTGTTATTGTTGTTCAGTTACAGTTGTCCCACATTTTCCCCCTATTGCTCTCCCCTGCCCTGTTCCCCACCCTGACTCCCACAGTCAATCCCCCCCGACCACTGTTTGTGCCTATGAGTCCTCTATTAATGTTCCTTGGCTTGCCTCTTCCCCTCCTTTTCCCCTTTATCCTCCTCCTCCTTTCTATCTGGTTACTGTCAGTTTGTTCTTTATTTCAATGTCTCTGGTTCTATTTTGCTCATTTGTTTGTTTTGTTGATTAGGTTACACTTATAGGTGAGATCACATGTTATTTGTCAATAAAGACCATACGGTAGCTTATTTCACTTAGTATAATGCTCTCCAGTTCCAACTATATTGTTGCGAAGGGTAGGAGTTCCTTCTTTCTTTCTGCTGTGTAGTACTCCATTGTGAAAATGCACGACAGTTTTTTGATCCATTCATTTACTGATGGGCGCTTAGGCTGTTTCCAGAACTTGGCAATTCTAAATAATGCTACTATGAACATTGGGGTGCATAGGTTCTTTTGAATTGGTGATTCAGGATTCTTAGGATATAACCCTTGCAGTCCCACAAATTTTTAATTCTGACCATCTCTCTGATCACTATTGATGTTGGTAGCAAAATCCTAAATTAATTATATGTAATGAAGATTTTCCCCCCACCCTTCCAACTCTTGATTTCATGTGTAATATATACTTCTTTGAATTCCATTTGCTTATTTGGTTCCTTCTTCCACTTCTTCAGCAAAATATATATCCATATTTTTACTTCCAGAATTCCTCCTTTCCCATTGAAGCAATCTGAGATTTAATTTTAAATAATCCAATAAATTGAAAGAATTATAACCTGTTTCTTTTCCTATGTTTTTATTCTTTTCTACATTTCCCATATTTTTCAGAATTAGAAGTAATTATTTACAATTAGAGAAAAATATTTAGTTAAAATAAAATTCAAAGGTCAACCTACATTTCATTCACAAATATGAATTTCTCACCAGAAATTTAAAAAGTAACTTACAAATATCTGCAAATGAGGCAAACAAAGTATCATTTTTAAATGGCACAAGTCTATAGATTGCTCAGAAAGAATATTTTATAGGAAGATTTTTATTTCTGTAAAAAAAAGAAATGACTTTTAGAGTGAAATACAAAAGATATTTGGTTTGCTTTCACCATACACTGTATAAATCAGACAGGCTACCAACCAGTGGTAGTCTTTTCCTCTAAGTTTTTCTCAGATTTTATATTAATTATTAAAGAATAATTCTTTTTACAAACTTCTGAGATGAATAAGCTGTAGGTATATGTTTGTAAAGGCTGATCCTTTTGGATTTTAACTGTCATCACAGGAAATATAACAAGATGAAAATGAGAAAACAGCTGTAGACCCCACTCTGAAAAATTGCTCTCAGTATTGCTTTTTGTGTGATCTTCCCAAACACAGCGAAGTAGTGTCTGATCAATTCAAATCATATTAAGAAGAAATCTAGGTTCAAAAGGAGGATCAGGGAAGACAGATGAGATCCCAAACTGACAAGCTCAATGGTGCAATTTAAACTATAACAATTATGTATAAACTAGTCAGTACAATGGCTGAAAGGACTATTTCCATTCAAATCCTGTGGGATGAGCATTAATACAAAACTTCTAAAAGATATTCTTCTCCATCTATTCATTGCTCATTGGATATGAAATTTATTTAGCTACTCTTTCAGTCTATAACCAGACTTTTAAAATGAGAATGACAAGGTCATCAATTGCTAATAACTATGAGAAAATCTTTTGGAAAATGTGAATACTTTGATTTTTTAATATTTTCACTAAAGCACCTTGAAAGATAGTTTTACTGATCTAAGTTATCATGGGCTCTGGAGGCAGATCTCAGACAAGTGAATCATGATTTTAAATCACAATGTCTTTCTCTACAAAATAGGGATACTACAAATACATACCTTGTAGCATTTCAGTGACTATTAAATAATGCTAACTTATTGCTATTATTATTTACTTGGTCAGTGTCATGTATTCATTGACTGTCATTTCCAGACATCATGATAGAGGCTCAATCTGTCTTTAAAATGCTTGCTGGCTAATATATCAAAACTTAGAGTTAGTCTGTGGACATATTTGCTGTAGTTTTGAGTTATTACCATGTATGAATCATGTGTGTATGTGTACTTGTATGATACTGTATGTTGAAGTGTACGAACTGGAAACCCCTAGCAAAATTATTTTCTCTCAAATCTCTTTTGTGTTTTACTACCAGAGAATTAGACACTCCCAGTGGAAAAACACTTCCCAATTTCAGAACTTCTTTGCTGCTGGATCAATTTTTTCAACCAAATCATCTTGTCTTCTGCAGACAATGACCCTTCTATGTGGTCCTTCCACATAGAATCCAATTTGTGAAATTAAATAAAACCTTGACATAGCAATGGATTATTTAAGTGTCTTAGGGTAAGTTATCCTATTGGGTTGGCTAAACAGTTCCTTTATTATTTTTTTTCTTAAAATGTAAGACATATTTTTTAGCCCTGACTGGTGTAGCTCAGTGGATTGAGTGCGGGCTGGGAACCAAACGGTCGCCAGTTCAATTCCCAGTCAGGGCACATGCCTGGGTTGTGGGCCAGATCCCCAGTGAGGGCCATGTGAGAGACAACCATACATTGCTGTTTCTCTCCCTCTCTTTCTCCCTCCCTTCCCCTCTCTCTAAAATAAATAAATTTTAAAAAAAAGTCTTAAAAAAAAAAAACTTTATTGGCTTGGATATTTTAAGTGTGTCAGCTATCTCCAGTGTGCTGTAATGTTGATTGTTCTCAATCAATGGCTCAGTTTGATCACTGTCAACTTCAACTGGTCTTCCCAACCATGAAGCATCATCCAGCTGATAGGGAACTTAAGAGTTGGGAAATTTTAGTTTAAAGTAAATAGTTATAAGCCTAGCAAGTATTTGCTAAAGCATTTGTTTCAGAAACTTCAGATAAGGACCACCCTGGAAAACAGTCGACCTCCTGGGGCACTGCTAAAGATTACCACATGGGGACAAGTGGAGGCATCCAGGCCATTGTGTTTCAGGGAGGGAAAAATGACCACCTGCCCCTGGGAACAGCTAACTGCCCAGGACAGGAGTGTTGCAGTTTCTTCTGCCTGACCCTCCCTGAATTTTGAAACTCCTCACCACACCTTGTTTATCCCCTGCTATAAAAGCCTTGGCCTGGAAAGAAAAGACAAGATGATCTGTTAAGGTGTAAACCCTCCATCTTCTCAGATCTCCAGCCATCTGAATAAAATACCCATAAAGTTTCAATCGCTGTCATTGCTTATTGGGTATGGTAGTGACAGGCAGCCCAAACTCCAGTGTTTTTTCTGGTTTCACAGCGAGAGAGAAATATCCAGCATGAAACTTCACAAACCACTTTTGACACATTCTATCATTCATACCACTTTCTCCATACACTGCACAAATCTTTTTTTTTTTCATTTCAGATGCATTTTTACCTTCCTTCAAATAATGAAGCATAATATGCCCAATATGTCATTTATTTTCTTCCATCTTCAATATTAAAAAGGCTACACAAAAATTCACCAATTTGATAAGTTTTTTTAAAAGATACATGCTGATATGATAGTTGTCACAATACAATCTAACAAAAATTGTTTCAAATGAAATTAAAGACAAGTAAGCACTACTAGAGCAAAATGAACTTTTTGGTCAAACCAATACATTTTTCTGCATTGAAATGTGCTTGACCTTAAGCAACCTGAAAATTTGTTGGAAGAAAATAAGCACATTTTACTAAGGCTCTGTGAAATAGCAATTACTACGAATATTAATCAAGGTGCTACTCTACTGATTCTAGTAGCAGGTGTCAAATGGCTAAGATAGATCCTATGCAAGGGTGTAGGTGGGTGGAGGTTGGGTGGGAAACATTAATTGGGAAGTTACCAAATGGCAGTTGAAGAAGAAGAAAGTGAGATAACAATGCTCAGGATAATTCTACATACAGCCTTCAGGTATTTCTGGTATTTTCTTTCCTGAAGATAATTTGAAAGGAGAACCAAATCAAGAACTTCTTCAAACAATCAAATACCACACTGACTTAACACCTGTAAGAAGAATTGCTACTGTATAGATTAAATGCAAGTAGAAATAAATATACCTGTCTCTATTTTTAGAGACTCCGTAAGTTCACTTATTTCAGTAACCATTGTTCACATATAATCTTTCAAGGAAAATGAACATGGCCTATCAGCAGGAAAAGGAGCTCAATTGGAATGGTATCTCTTGAGGATGTAATTTAAAAAATCAGACACAAACTTTTCTCATCGTTGAATACTGTGGATGATTATTGCATTGAAATTACATGGCTAAATATCTAGCCATGCAGGCAAATAAAGCCACTATAAGATTTTTGCCATGTGAATGCAGCTCATTTCAATGCCATGTTCTATTCTTAGAGTTAGATCTGTTACAGGGTTAGAAATTAAGAAAAGAGGTGCTCAGAAAAACTTTTAAGTATCTCTTTAAAAAATGTCAATTAATTTAACAGATATATTATTAAACTTTTATGTGGGATTTATAAGGGTCAAATCACAGAAATCTTGGTGATTTCTTCAACTATCTCCTTCCTTTCACAGGAAAGATTCTGAGGTAGAAAGATTTAATGGATGGGTAAAATTCACACAGAAAAAAAGCTACTCCTGAGTCCTCTGACTCATTTCTGTAGCCCTCAATGTTAGCTGCCCACATCAGAGTAAGCCTAGCATGATATTGCTGATTGGCTCCTAAAATCAAGTAGCTTTTACCGCCCCCTACCCTGGCCTCCTGATATTGGTGGCCTTAAAGGCATATGGACTGTTCCATCTGAAATATGTCAGGGTAATCAATCATGTTACTTTTTAAAAATTTTTAAATTACTTTATTGTTGTTCAATTACAGTTGTC
Source organism: Micronycteris hirsuta (assembly GCA_004026765.1). Taxonomy (NCBI): domain Eukaryota; kingdom Metazoa; phylum Chordata; class Mammalia; order Chiroptera; family Phyllostomidae; genus Micronycteris; species Micronycteris hirsuta. Next base: position 12,465 of record PVJI01027750.1, read on the forward strand.
TACATTTTCTCCCCTTCCCTCTCCCCCACCCCATCCAAATCTGCCTCCCTCCCTTGCTTCCACCCTCCCCCTTTGTTTTGTCCATATGTCCTTTATAGTAGTTCCTGAAAACCCTTCTCCCCACAGTCCCCCCCCCCGGCTATTTTTATTAGTGAATTTTACTCTCTTTATTACAAAATCACATTTTAAAAAATTGCATCTATGTCTATTTAGGGGACATAATACATTATTTTCCAAAGCTATATTAGTAATAATTAACCTTAAAAACATTGTGGCAAGAAGCAACACATGAATACTTGTTATTTAAAATTTAATTAATTATATCTGAGGATCTACTTCCAAGTGATGTGTTCACTTCAACCCTACTCCAGCCATATTCTACTTTAGTCAAATGTTCAGGGAGAATCATGAGCCACTTTCTCAAAGTGTTTAATACATTAAAGCTATCAGGGAAGCCCAGAGGAGGGGAAGTATTCCTGGGATAGAGATTTCTTTACCAAGGTGGAAAGGCAGTGATAGTGTCACAAGCCAAATCTGATGAGTAGTGATTGCCCAGTGCTGTGCTAAGAATGACTATCAGAGCAGGAAAGAATTCTTGGTCAATTACAGATGGAGAAGTGACTATGTGTACCTAAGTGTGGCCTCTGGGACAGAAAAAGAGAGGGCACTGTTGCCAGAGACAGGAGAAATGTCCCAGAGGCAAAGCTCTGTGATTGGAAGGACCATACTGGCTTCTTTTCTGAAAGTGATCTGAAGACCACAGAGTTTTGATTAAAAAAAGCTAAAGAGCAGAAGATCTTAAATAAACAATAAGTGAAAGTGTTTCCTCGAATAATTCCATACACACTTTTCATTTTTGTTTTCCTCCCTTCCCCTGTCCTTCCATTATCTTCATTTACCCTAACAATGTATTTCTATAACCACCTTATTCTCTAAGGTTATTAGGCAACTTATAAAGCTAACATAAAAAATTAAGTAACTAAGAAAATTAGGCAGAAGAAGCAGGCAGGAGAATGAGAGGATGGGGAGGTGAAGAAACTATAAAAGAATAATAGAAGTGAACATAATGACATGGCTACCTTGTACTAATTGTTTACTACACTGGCACAAAGTAATTCACATACTATAATGCATTCAGTTCTCACAACAACCCTGTGAGGGAGGTACTATTATTACTCCATTTTATAAATGGGGAAACTGAAGCACAGGAGAATCTCATAACTAATAAGTGGCAAAAGTGGGATTCAAGCTAAACATACCCTGGAGCTCTTTCCCACCAGGCTTTGCTCTTTTGAAATAGGGGGAGTTGGTAGATTTCCGGCCAAGATGGAGGCTTAGGTAGACATGCTATGCCTCCTCTCACAACCAAAAGACAGAAAACAACAATTTAAAAACAAAACCAACCAGAACTGACAGAAAATCGAACTTTATGGAAGTCCGACAACCAAAGAGTTAAACACACATTCATCCAGACGGGTAAGCATTGCGGAGCCAAGCACATGGCCAGATGGTAGTTTGTAAAGCCAGGCACACAATGCTGAAACAGACCGGGGGTGGGGGGGTGCGGACCACCGCTGGCGGACCCAGACCCAGCTGGACCCAGGCCAGTGGAGTGGACGGTCCCGCATTCACACACAGATAAACCAGGAGAGGAAGTTGAGGAGAGGAGAAGACCTCGAAGCCCAGTGAGGGGAAATAAAACCTCAAACTACCAATTGAAAACACCTGTGGGGGTTGAGACAGCAGTGGGAAGAACTCCCAGCCTCACAGGGGAGTTTGTTGGAGAGAGCCACAGAGTCCTGGAACAAGCCCGCTTATGTGGGAGTCAGAAACAGAAGGGCCCAATTTTCTTGTGGGTAGCAAGTGGAGCAGGCACCATTGTGCCCTCTCAGACCCCTTTCCCACAGACAATGTAGGTTACCCCGCCCTGTTGAACACCTAAGACTCCACCCCCTAATACATAACAGGTGCAACAAGAGCAGAAAAAAGAATGGCCCAAATGAAAGAGCAGATCACCATTCCTGAAAGAATATAACTAAGCCATGAAGAGATAGCCAACCTATCAGATGCATAGTTCAAAACACTGGTAATTACGATGCTCACAGAATTGGTTGAATATGGAAAAAATGAAAATTAGATGAAAAAAAGAAGGATACGCTAAATGAAATGAGGAGAAATGTGTAAGGAACCATTAGGGATGGGAAGGAAACTGGGACTCAAATCAACGGTGTGGAACACAAGGAAGAAAGTCATTCAACCAGAAAAGAATGAAGAAACAAAAATTCAAAAAACGAGGAGAGGCTTAGGAACCTCCGGGACATCTCTAAATGCTCCAACTTCCGAATTATAGTGGTGCCAGAAGGAGAAGAGAAAGACCAAGGGATTGAAAACTTACTTGAACAAATAATGAACGAGAACTTCCCCAATCTGGCAAAGGAAATAGACTTCCAGGAAGTCCAGGAAGCTCAGACACTCCCAAAGAAGTTGGACTCAAAGAGGAACACACCATCATAATTACATTACCCAAGATAAAAAATAAGAAGAGAGAGGCCCGGCTGGTATAGCTCAGTGGATTGAGCGTGGGCTGGGAACCAGAGGGTCCCGGTTCGATTCCCAGTTGGGGCATATGCCTGGGTTGCAGGCCAGGTCCCCAGTGAGGGCCATGTGAGAGGCAACCATACATTGCTCTTTCTCCCTTCCTTCTCCTCTCTCTAAAAATAAATAAATAAAATCTTAAAAAATGTTTAAAAAAAATAAGAAGAGAATCTTAGAAGCAGCAAGAGAAAAGGAGATGATCACCTACAAAGTAGTTCCCATAAGACCTTATAGGCAAGAAGGGGCTGGAAAGAAGTTTACCAAGTCATGAAAGGCAAGGCTCTACATCCAAAATTACTCTATTCAGCAAAATGTTCACTTAGAATGGAAGTGTAGATAAAGTGCTTCCCAGATAAGGTCAAGTTCAAGGAGTTCATCATCACCCAGCCTTTATTATATGAAATGTTAAAGGGATTTATCTAAGACATGGAGGGTTATCAACAGGTGAGTGAGACAGGGAGAGAAGGGGAAAAGGTACAGAGAATAAGTAGCATAAATGGTAGGTAGAAAACAGAGAGGGGGAGGTTAAGAATAGTATAGGAAATGTAGAAACCAAAGAACTTATGTGTATGACCCATGGACAAGAACTAAAGGGGAGGAAAGTCGGGGGGACAGTATGCGGGGTGAAGGGGAATAAAGGGGGGTAATGGGACAAATGTAATAGCTTAATCAATAAAATAAAAATAAAGAAAAAGAAATAGGGGCAGTTTGTAGCTACAATACTCTTTTGTACAGGTAAACCTCAAATTTTACTCTCATAATTCAGGACAAACAGAGCCACAGTCTGAAAGACTGCTAGCCAGAAAGCCCCAATTGCTGTGTTTCAACAGGGCAAGGCTGCCTGGAAGACTGACCTGATGCGCGGACTTCTCAGACAAAGCAGGAGCCTAGGTGCTGCCAATGCCTTTCATCTTCACCCCTGCTGAGTCATGTTAGCCTCCTCGGGGCAAGAGCATGAGTTAGCACCTATCAGGTAGGTACCTTTTCCTCCATCCCACTACAGGATCCTCATGGATCAACACTGAGTGTCCACTATTTGAAAAAGTTATGTATGATTCAAGTGGATGACAAAGACTATAAATGATATAATTTGTCTTCATCTTTTCACTTGAAAAATTCAAACTATATGCTTACACTATTTATTTCTTATTATTTAAACAATTACAGGACTTCCTAAGATGGCGGCATAGGTGAATGCACCATACCGCTTCGCACAACCAAACAAGGAAAAAAATCAGAAATCTACACATCCAAAAACAGCCAGATCTGACAGAAAATTGAATTGAGAGGAAATCCGACAACCAAGGAATTAAAGAAGATACATTTATCCGGTCTGGTGAGCCGGGAGGAGCAGGGCAGAGGGAGAGCGCTCGGCGACCCCGCGGCTAGCAGGTGAGCACACGGCAGGACTGAGGTTAGAGGGGCGGTTCCAGCAGAGCCTCAACACACCCAGACGGGGGCCAAACTGAAGCGCGGTGGTCTGCGCCCGGCTCCTCTGGACCCAGCAGGGCCGAGACTAGTGGACCAGGCGGGTCTGCATTCGTGTACAGAGAAACCGGGAGAGACCCAGGGTGCAACCCTTTGGCGCAGAGTGAGAGCACCTGTGGAGGCGGAGTCCGCGGCAGAAGGAACTCCCGGCCTCACAGGAAAGTTCACTGGGGAGACCTGCGGGGGATTGGAGCTGTGCAGCCCGTCCAGCGACCCTGGAGCTACCCCCGGAGCAAGCACAGAGGGGCCTGAATTGCTTGCAGGAGGCGGTGTAGGTGCGGAGAGCAGAGAAGGCGCCATTGTGCGCTCAGGTCCCGCCCCCACAGGCTACGTCACAACCCAACTAACTAGAGCTTCCCTGCACAGGGGATCCCCAAGACTCCACCCCCCTTACAATAAGAGGCTCACCGAGGGGAAAAAAAAATGGCCCAAAGAAAGGAACAGATCAAAACCCCAGAGCTAACCGACCAAGAGATAGCCAACCTATCAGATGCACAGTTCAAATCCCTTGTAATAAGGATGCTAACAGAATTTGACGAAAAAGTAACGAAATTGCTTGAACAAATGAGGAGAGATCTGCAGGGAACCAATAGAGATAAGGAAACTGGGACTCAAATCAACGGAGTGGACCAGCAGAAAGAAAAAAACATCCAACCAGAAAAGAATGAAGCAACAAGAATTCAAAAAATGGAGGAGGGGCTCAGAAACCTCCAAGACATCTGTAAACGTCCCAACATACGGAT
>PVJI01027751.1:0-17291 GCA_004026765.1 Micronycteris hirsuta
AGCCGGAGACACGCACACTGCAAGGAGGGAAGTACTTTGCTTCTGTGGTACAGACCAAGTAAGTACCCATGTGAGTGTAGACTGGGACAGTGGTCTCTTTGGCACATATTGGATTCTAAGAATTTCAGATTTAAGAATTGGATCAACATTATGTTACTAGATTGTCATTTTGTAGTAAATATGTTAGCCAAATGTATCAAGTTTAATTAACCAAACAAAAATCACCAGTTAAAAGTGATAAAAGATATATATATATATACACATACATACCATATGGCTTCACTTATATGTGGAATCTAAAAAAAGGAAGAAGAAGCAAATAAAAAAAAAAGTAAAAATAAAAAAGCAGGTTTATAGATAGAGAGAACTGATTGGTGTTTGCCAGAGGGGAAGAGGGATCTGGGGTGGATGAATTGAGTGAAAGGGGTCAAAAGGTCCAAACTTCTAATTATAAAATAAGTAAGTCATGGGAATGTAATTACAACATGATGACTATAGTTATAACATTGTATTGCATATGTAAAAGTTGCTAAGAGAATAAATCTTTAAAGTCCTCATCACAAGAATAGAAAAGAAAAATTGTAACCATGGCGATGAGTGGTAACTAGACATTGTGGTGATGATTTAGCAATTATACCAATATTAAATCATTATGTTTTACACTTGAAACTAATATAATGTTATATGTAAATGATACTTCAATGAAAATGTGTTAACAATCAGAACAAAAATATTATTTCCTTTAGAACACACTTATGGTATTGCCACAAAGGACAACAATCTAATATTTATGTTATTGGAGTAAAAGCTGACCTTAATGTAATAAATGCTTGAATTTAAAATATAAAGCTGATTTTATTATTAGTTTAAAATGTTGGGCCCCGACTCCTCAAAATCTCGTACATACATCTGTTATAAAGATTTCATTATTTACATAGTTCAAGAACTACTGGAAGTATGATTTGTGATTACAGGCTTGGTAGATCTAATGTGATGAAATTTCATCTTAATTTAATACATTTATAAAAAGATAATATTTAAGATAAGTTTTATGTTAATATATTTTAATATTTAACATATTTTATATTAATATATTTTAATATTTAATATAAATTTTAAATTTTATAATTAGTAAAATATACTTTTAATCAGGAAGATTTTCTTTTTCTCACTAAATATCTAGTTATTTCAAAGACTGTAACTGACAGCAATAATAACACTCAAAATCTCTTAAATCCTAACAGATGACCTTACTTTATACGTGTGAGTTTGTGTGTGTGTGCATTTGTGTGTTTGTGAGAGTGAAAGTGTTACAGGATACAAAACATATTATTATGGTAATAATAACTTCAATAATACCGCTTACCATGGTTTTTTAAATCCTCAAGGACATACTTTCTTAAAGGAGAATTTGGGGAAGGTTAAGTAATTTGAGCATGTTCACTTGGCATGCAGGCAGCGGATTTGGCATGAAAAACCACGTCTGTTAGAGTATTAGCTTCTCCCTGTGCCATATTTCCTTTCTAATTCATCCTGTTTTATCTTCACAATACCAGTGTTACAGATTTAAAATCAAGCCGGGTGCATATGTACATATATACACACACATGTGTTTGCTGACTTGTTATATTTATGAAAGTGAAACTTTTTGGTTCTAGAATATATTTGTTAATTAACCCATTTGTTCCCTCATTCATTCTTTCCTTTTCTCTTGTCCATTCAGCAAATGTGTATTGAATGTCTTCTGTGAGCCAGGCGCTAATCCAGGTGCTGAATGAGAGTCTAGACAGTGTGTAACTTTGAAGAACAATGTGCAGCATTAAAGGAAAATATTTTTTCTTATTACAAATGTTTGTTTGTAATAAGATCACTTTTATTTTCCTGCTTAATAACAGAGGAGTAATCATGAGTAATATAGACTACTTAGTTATTATTTTCTAAATATATGGGTAATAAAATTAGTTTTGTTTTGCAATCAACTCTACTCAGAATTGCCATTGTTGAGGTGTGAATGATAGAGCACACAGCCTTACATTTTGGTGAACAATGGCCGATCTCTAACTAATGAATCCCTTAATAGATAAAAGACTCAACCAATTTAATTTTATCCCTTTGTGCAGCCTCTCATTTTCTCTTAGAATTGCTAGCACACAGGAAGGCCAGAGAAAGACAAATAACAAACAAACAAAAAGGAGTATAAAAGGAACTAATGAGCTTGGTTGACATTAGCTAGATAATGAGTTTTTGGATAATTGAGCAAGCTGTACTGTATTCAAGTTTCAAATTATTGGATGTTAATGGGAAATGCTTTCTTTATGAATGTGATGTGTAGATAGTGGGGGAATTGGCAAAGGGAGAGAAGATGTAATGCGTATATTGTTCTCATATTATTCCGAGGATAAAGCCAGGAAAAAAGTCATACTAAAAATTTTATCTATTTTGCTTGACACCTTAAATTATGCTCAATGGTATCTAGTCAGTTAAGTTAGCTTTATCTTTGTGGTTGTATCTGTGTTGTGTTTGTATCTGTGAGTAAGGCTGTTTTGGTGGGAGACTAAGGGGGTAAGTTGGATGAGAGATACAATGTGGTTTGATGAAAGAGCAGAGGTTTTATACTCAAAAGACTTAGGTTTGAGACCTAGGTTTGAATTACTTTTCCTTGACATTTCTTTATTCAAAAATGGTTCTGATTGTAATTTAGGTTCCTGTTTTTGTTTTGCAAGAAGCAGTATTACTTTAAATTTTAATTAAATAAAACTCAGCAGGCCAAAATAGAAAAACCAGGTGTAGTTTAATATCTAAATAGATTTTCAATATATATTGTGGTATATATTCTTGAGTATATCTTGGTATATTTATCTTCAGTCTTTCTTTTTAATTTTTTATTTTGGAATAGTTATAGACTCACAAGAAGTTGCAAAAGTAGTATGAAGATTTTCTTTGTACGCATCACTCGGCTTCCCCTAAGGGTAACGTCTTAGGTAACTAGAGTACCTTATCAAAACCAGACTTGACGATTGGCAATACAATTCACTAGACTACAAACTGTGTTCAGATTTACCACTTTTTTGTATGCACCTGTATTTTCTGAATGTATATATGTTTGCCTTTTTAAAGTCTATAATCAATGCTTGTCAGTCTGCTTGACTTTCTATTTTTGTTCTTAGAAAAATGGAATTATATTGTTCATACCATTTGATAGCTTGCTTTTTTCACTGGTAATACATTGCGATTTTTCCATATATGTCTTCTATTTCATAATTTTTAATGTCTGCAGACTATTTTAACTCATCGTTTGGTAAATGTAAAATTATTTCGCAATCTCATGTTGATATTTAAGTGGTTTCTTTTTATCAGCTCTTATAAACAGGAAGAAACTTGCATCTTTGGAAAGAGAATTCCAAAGATTTCTGTGTGCGTGTGTGTCTCTTCCTTTCGCTGTGTTTCTTTTTTCCTTCTTTCCTACTGATTAATTCTTAGATTTTGGGGTCAAATACAATTTATATGCTTTCTGAGGTACATTGTCAAATTTTTTTCTCCCCAAATATTAATAAATATTGTGAAAAGGTCCCACCGCCTTTTTCCTTATGAATTATTTAGAGAATAAATAAAGGTAACAGTTTAGTGGACACTGAACACTAGGCTCTGTAAAATCTTAACATTATGTCATATTTGTGTCAGACCTTTTCATTTTAAGCAATAAAATAAAATTGTTGCTCCCTTTGTATTTTCCCCAATTATATAGCCTTTATAGAAATAATCTCTGAAGAATTTAAAAGGCTCAATGTGAAGAAAACGTTCTTCGAGATTCTAAAATGATTGATTGTATTCCTTCTCTTTAATAAGAGCTTGTATTAAACATCTCTCTGTGGACACGAGCTGTGTGTTGTGCTGAATAAGTTAATGAGTGTGGTGCCTGCCTTCTGGGAGCCTCCGCTACAGAGGAGTTTCATCAGAACATTGTAGCACGTCATTCTGCATGAGTTGTAGCCTTAAAGAGAATGAAACGGACAGCTAAGACAAGGATGTAAGAGAGGAATAGGAAATCGGCAGTCCTAAAGTCCTAAGGTTTAGAGCACATTAATTGCAACCTTTACCTATTTCTCCTGTTTCTTCTTCCCATTTCTCTTTAACCAGAGTCAGCTAGCACCATGTCACAAAATTCATTTCCTCTTCCCCTGCATGTTGCTGGGGCTGCACGCTCTCCTTTCTCCCTCTTCTCCTTTCATTTTTGTTCTTTCTCCGTCATGCCATTATTATTATTATCAGAATTACATGCTGACAGGCATCCTTTCTTCCCTCCAACAAACACCAGTTGACAGTGGAGAACCTGTTTCTCTGGATAGCTTTGAGGTTTGCGGGGTTACATTCTTGGGCCTCTGTAGGCATCCTGGTCTGGAGGTCTGGTTTTCTAAGAATCTGCTCTGGTCTAGAGTTTAGTTTCTTATGAGCTCATCACTACTTACTTCTGGATTGTATGATTGACGGCCACTGCTCCTAAGAGAATCTTAAGTGCTGTTTTGAAAAGGGCTGACTAATGAAATATACTCTCGTTGAAAACATACTTTTCAGTTTATATTTATTTAAGATTATATTTAAATTTTAATAAATTATGCTTTGAAGTTTAAATGTGCTTTGATCGTATCTTTTAAATTGACCTTTAATATAAATTTAATTAATCATAATTTTATCTTTTAAAAAAACACTTTATTATTATTTTTTTGTCCTCACCCAAGGACATTTTTTTCCTTTTTGCTTTCAGAGAGAGAGGAAGGTAGAGAGGAAGAAGAGGGAAAGAGGGAGAGAAAGAGAGAGAGAGAAAAACATTGATTTTTTTTTTTTTTTGCCTTCTTGTATGCAGCCTGACCAGGGTTTGTGCCCTGACTGGGAATCAAACCCACGACCTTTTGGACCTTTTGACCTACGAGATGACTTTCCAACCAACTGATCCTTGCTGGGTCCAGGGCATTTATCTTTTCCTTTTCTTATGTTAAATCAAGTCCTGTTTCTTTTTGCTCCAACTCTCTGTTTCCTGCATTTTCTCTAGAATAAAAATAAAACAAGATAAAATGGTGTCCTCACCTTCTGCTTTGAATCTAACTGTCAAGCATGACTCACAACCGGTGGATCTTTAAGATGATTCATTTATGCCTTTTCTCTTCATGGACAGTGAATCCAGTTCAGATAGCAGGTATTGATTTCTTGAAAGCCTTTCATTTCATTCTTTTTCCTTTTGGCTGCATGTCTCACCATTGGCAATTCACTCAGTTTTAATCCGAGATGATCTGGCCAGGCTGCAGACTTCTGGGCTGTCCTTTCATGTCGAGATGGAGCAAACTGTGGCGGGAGCTGGGGGGATGGGGCCAGGGTCTAAGTGCATGTACTCCTGTATAAAGGATTAGTAAGGCTAAAGAAATCTCTCTCTTTGTGTTAGGTTTCTCTGTTAAAATAATTGTGCTATAGAGAGATGTGCTTTCCAAGTACTTTTTCAAAAACTAAATCCCTAGTGGTTAAATTACCATAAGGTTATTGTGCTGCCCCAAGTAAGCAATTACCCAATTTGGAGGGTTTCCTGGAACAGTCAGTTGATACTGCCCAAGGCCAAGTATCTAATTTAGATGGAATGTCACTGTGTGAATAAAGCAATATGATGCCCTCTTAAAAATACTTAAAGCCTTCTCTGTTTGTGGGCAATACTAGTCTTTTGAGCTAGTCATTGTGTTTGTTGAGTGTTTACCTCATGAGACTCTTTATTTGTGTTAATGTGTCAGAAGAGTACTATGTCAGTTCACCTTCATTCACACTTGCAGACATTTATTTAAAAATAATTATTGATCATTTGCTGTGTGCTATTAATGAGCTAGTGCATGGTCTCTGGCCACAGGAAATGGTATCTAGTGAAGGTACAAAAATCACTCAAATAAGCCCACAGACATAAAATCGGAGACTCATTACATTTTCCTTGGAGTTAGAATGCTCTAGATTTCATTCTGCTATGTGTTGGTTTAATAATTCTGGAAAGTTACTTTGTTCGGGGAATAACATAGTTCCCTCAAGGGATAGTTTGTAAAGCAAATGATTTGATGTATATAAATTACCAAACTTGGAACCTGGCACATTGTTGGCGATCAAAAAATGTTAGTTCCCTCTTCTATTTGAAAACAGTTCTTTTTTTCTTTCTTATTCTAAATTTCCTTTAAAAGAACATATGCTTGATACTCCGAGATTAAAAAAAAAAAAATAACCTGTTTTCTTTGATACCACCTTCCTTCTACTTCAAGTCCCTTTTGATTTGTTTCCTCAATAGTCCTCCCTCTCCACCGTTTCATTACTTACTTTCACTTCCTAGGTTTGCCAGTAGATACTAACTGATTCCATTTCCTTGTTCGCCTCTCAGTTGCTCTCCAGTCTAATCTGAAATTCATTTCCAGGCAGGGCATTCCCCTGCTCAAAACCCTTTAATGACCTCTCCTTAAGAAGGCATTCAAGGCTTTTAAGATAAGGATTGCACTGGTCTTTCTTGCCTTAGCTCATGTTATGCTCCACCTCAAACACACACCTCTTATTTCAGCCACACTAATGCACCTGCACTTCCGAAACAGAACCTGACCTTCGCCCTGTTTTTGTACTTGTCTCACTTGACATTGCCATTGAAAAAACGACCAATAATCTCATTAATTTGCCATCTCTCTCTACTTAGCTACCTTTACTTCTCACCTTTCTTTTTTAATTTAAACCAAAAAAAGGTTGAAAGATTTGCACAAGCTAAAGAGAAATCAGAGCATCCTCCTCCTCTCTCTATCCTAACTTCTTGGCCATGTTGTCTGTGCTCCATGTCCTCTCCCTTATGCTTCTGCATCCGCTGCCAGGTGACCTCAGTCCTCATCACTCTATCCAAATTGCTTCTGAAAGATCATCAGTATCTATTTGTTGCTTAATTCAGTAGATTGACTTGAAGTCCTTACCTTAAGTGGTCTCTCTTTAGAATTTGACTCTCTGAACAATCTCTGTCTCTTTGAAATTCTATGAACTGTATTCACTGTCTAATATGGTAGCTGGTAACCAATGTGGTTATTTAAGTTCAATTTAGTAAGAATTAAATAAAATGTAAAATTCAGTTCTGAAGTCACATTAGTCACGTGTGGCTATCAAACATGTGAAAGGTGGCTAGTGTGACTGAGGAACTAAATTTTAAATTGAATTTACTTTCAATTAATCTAAATATAAATTTAGCCAGCCACCTGTGGCTAATGGCTACCTTGTGAGCATGAAAATATAGAACATTTTCATGATCACAGAAATTTCTATTGGACAGGCCTCTTGAGTGAGGTTTGGCCATTTTTAAGGGCCAGTTAGTACATATTTTTGCCTTTACAAGCCAGATAGTTTCCATTGCAAACTCTGAATTTTGCTGTTGTTGAGCAAAAGCAGCCACGGAGAATATATAAACAGCTGAGAGTCGCTGTGTTTCCACACAGGTGGTGGGCCAGGTGTGTCACGTGGCTGCACTTTGCTGGCCTCTCAGAGAGCCCTGGTTTTCAAAATACAGTTCTTTTAATTTTTCTTCCTGTTTTTCCATAAAATTTTACTGTTTTGGTCTTCCCCTTTCTCATACCTCTCCCTCCTCTTCATCTTTATCTTGCTTCACCATTGCAAAGAATCTATAAAGACACCTTCTCCTAGTACCCTGCTCCAGCCTACCGTACCCGTTGCCACACAACTATGCTTTTATAACTTATGTAGGCCAGTTTCCTCTTTTGTAAATAAGTGTAAAAATAGTAATTGCCTGATAGGGTTATTATGTAGGTTAGGCCTATCACGAGCACAATTTTATACACAATGAAATACACACTTGTACACATTCCATTATGTATAAAATTGTGCTCATGGTAGGTATAAGCGCTCTCACATTAACTCAACAACACCTGATAGCAGTTCAGACTTGGAGCCTGACTGCCTGACATCTGATCCCAGCTTGTCACACACCAGTGGGGACCTCAGGTAGGCACTAATCTGTCTGTACCTCAGTTTCTTCATCTGTAAAATGAGGATGCTATTAGTATACATGCAGAGTTGTTATGAGAATTAAATGCATAAAATTATGTTAAATGCTAATAGTATTATCACGGTACAAAGTGCTACATTGCTGGTTTTCATTTTATTTTGCTGGTTTTGTAGATGAGGGAAGAAAAGCCTGGATATGTTAATTTGCCTGCAGTCTTACTGCTTGCTAATAAGTGACATGTCTGAGATTTGAACTCTGCCCCTTTGACCTGAGAGCTCAGTCCTTTACACTCCACTACATTCCTTTCAACATCTACTGGCTCCTTTCCATGGTCTCTTCATTGGAATGAATCTCATCTCTGTCCTGGGCTTTCATTACAGTTAGTTTACACTTCTGTCAGGAAATTTGCCGCATTTACTTCCTTATTATAGTTATTGCAAATCAGTCTACCTTTTGAGAGTGAAGAGCATGCTCCCAGTTACATTTTTCTCTATTTCTTCCATCTCAAGTCTAATCAATAATAAATTATTATGAAATTTGTTAAATAGAAAAACTTTTAAAGAGATAATCATTCTTGATAATAAGTTTATCATTAAATAGGGGGGTATAATCTGCTAATGTCTCCTTATAAAACAATGAGTTATTTCTAATAAACGTTATATACCTTTATCACTGGTATATAGATTTAGTATTTTAGTATATAGATAACCAAATATATTCTTCATCTTTGGATTTGATTCATTTAACTTTTTAAAAAGAACTTGACATTTGTTTTTGTTTTTTTAATAAAATTGTGATGAAATGAAGACCCAAAAAGTAGGTCGTCAATGAAGGAAATTGGAATATAGTCCAAAGAAGGAAGATCATATCAGAAGGTAAACTGTGTGTTGGACTTTCCAGTTATTTAATAATGAATCTTTGCAGATGACAGAAGTCAGTGGCTGAGGCTGTAAGGAGGGCTATAGCACTGTGGCTACTAACTGTGGTTGTGCCAGAGGGGGTTTCAGCAGTTATTTCAGATTGAAACACGGCCATTTGTGGAAGAGTTACATGTGCCTCACTGCTCAGACCACATGACCTTTTGTTCTTGGAAATGGAGGGAGTGGTGAAATTGAGAGGAACATTTTGTACTTATGAATTCAACTTTCCATAGCTGGGTAATCAGATTCACAGAGTAAATACTATCAATTTCCTCCTCTAAAAGAAGTAATTTTTTGTGTATGTCAGAGTTTTATTTCCTTTTATAACGTTTAAAAATTGATTGAATAAATCCATGCTTAAATAAAAAGAAATTAACTCTCAGCAAGGGGAGGTTGGTGGTGATGGGAATTCATGGAAATAAGAGTCACGTGAACATTTGCCACTAGTTCCTCTGGCACCCAGAGACCAAGGCCATGGAACTTGTTGGGCTGGGGCCTCTTAAAAATCCTTCAGGTATCTACCGTGTTCATTGACCCAACCCGTGTGTGGGCCAAATACACACTCCAGTGTAACTTCTTTGATGGACAAGGCCAAAGTGAAATGTGGGATAGGCTAAAGTCTGGTATTAGGTACTGAAAAGTCTGATTCAGGGTAGGCTAGGGTGAATAAGAGAAGAAATCAAATTCGAATAAGAGTCCCTCCAAATAGCTGAGTCTTTTTGTGCTAGATATAAGCTAACAGCAGTTAGCAAGGAAAAGGCAAGGGAAAGTAGAAAATTATGTGCAAGAAGAAATCTATTAGGAATTTCAGGAACTTTCTTCTTTACGGAGCTCCTTCTGATGACCCTCAGCAGTGCCTCTGTGAGCTCAGACACTGAAGATGACACCCCTTGACAACTTTTCATGGACATCTAACATTGCTACAGTGACCATATAATTACACTAGTGGCAATTCCTCCCATTTCATCTGCCCTGGAATGTATCCGCTGTTTCTTAAATTATAAAATATGGCAACTTGGAAGTTTGTTTGAATTTGCTAAAATTGACGAATCTTAAGACTTTTATATCAGGATAGACTAAATTTTGCTGCAGGAATAAAAAACCCTCAAATCTCCCTGGTTTAAGAAGCCCAGGTATGTGTCGCTCATACAAGTTTATCTGGGGTTACCTGGGAGATTTGCTCCACATTGTCCATCCTTACTCAAGGATACAGGCTGATACCAAGGATACTTGGAATGTCATTCATTCTTGCGGCAGAAGGAAGAGTGAAGAAAATGTGGTGAACACGCATTGGATCTTAAAGATGTCTTTGATTACTTCTGTGGCCATGTCACAGGCCAGGGCAAGCTTCTTGGTCCTGCCTCATATTATGGCTATGAAAGTGCCGTCTTGTAAGTGCCTAGAGTGAGGACAGCGGAAATCATAGTGGACAGCAGGAATGATGACGGCAGATTTACAGCAAATCTCTGTGTGATTGAAGGTTCTATGTAGCCCTTTATTATAACTGTTCAGCAGCTTCAGGGTGATTTTGATGAGAAAAATAAATAAAAAGAAGCAAAAATTGTATGGCCTAATTTTTAGTTTCTGAAACCTGAGTTTAGATGTTGAACTATAAGAGATGCTCCTTTTTACTAGGTAAAAATTAAAAAGTTGTTTTCAGCCCTGGCTGGTATGGCTCAGTGGATTGAGTCCTCGCCTGTGAACCAAATGGTTGCTGGTTTGATTCCCAGCCAGGGTACATGGCTGGGTTGAAGGCCGGATCCCCGGTTGGGGGTGTGTGAGAGGCAACCACACATTGATGTTTCTCTCTTCTTTCTCCCTCCCTTCCCCTTTCTCTAAAAATAAGCAAATAAAATCTTAAAAAAAAAGATGTTTTCATTTAATGAAAATTTTTCATTAATATTAGTTATACTGGTTATAAAGTTGATAATTCAGTAAGAGCCGAGAAATTTTGACCGTTTCAATTTATATTTTATTTAAATACATTTAAATCACCTACTCAATACATAAATACATGTTCATAAAAATTAAACAGCACAGAAACAATTTATTAGATAAAAATATAGAGTATCCCCTTTCCATGCTCCTCATTTTTCTTTACCCAGAATTTATCACTATTAACATTCTCTTGTCCATTTGTCTAGACTCCTTCTTGTCCTTTTATACAGCAGAGATTAACACACAAGCAACTTGCTTTAAAAAGTACATTTTGGAGATATATATATCTTCTCCTAAATTGCTGAACTACTTTATTTGGTCGAGGACACGGTATGAGAACGCCGGTTTCTCTCTACGCTCACCACACTGTTTATTTTACCTTTGCATCAGTCCAGTGGGGAAAAGGGCATCTCATTGTTGTTTTTGTTCATCTCTTTGATTGATGTTGAGGCTGTACATGACTTTTTGTTGTTGGTTATTGGCCATTATTGTCTTTTTCCTCTATGGATAGTGTGCTGAGATTCTTTGCCTATTGGATTTATTTCTTATTGGTTTTTAGGTACACTTTAAATATCATTGAAGTTGCACATATATCTTTCCCCTTGGTATTGATGTTGAAAATATGCCCTCCCCACAGCTTTATGTTGTCTTCTATTTTATATCTATATCTATTCATCTATCTACATTTATATCTCTATTTATCTATATCTTTCTATCTGTATCATCTATCTATCTATCATCTATCTACTTTCCTAGCTGCTTACTTGTCTATTTATCTATACACACAATCACACACACACACCCCAACTGAGTTTGAGATGCAGGTGCTGAATGGAGTAGATTTCAGAATCCAAGGAAGGATCTCTGTTTGCTTGTTAATTCTGATTTTGGTTACTGAAGTCCTTCTTCCTATGGCCTAATTTTTAGGAATCATTTAAGGGATAAGAGGGGTTTTTCAGGTAATGGTACATAGGGTTTTTAGTCCCCCAAGAAGTTATGTAGAGCCTGTTTCCATTCTACAGGCCTTAAAACTCCTGGAGGATCATCCGAGCAGGAGCACTTCCTGTTTCAGAACATTAGATGGTAAGACTGTTAAACATCCGTCTGATGCGTGTGTGTGTGTGAGTGTGTGTGTGAGGGGGGTTGCTTATGTCTTAATTATACATCCAAACATCCACGGTCCATCCTTTATTTCTACCTGCCTCTGATCTTGAAGTTATATCAGAGATTTACTGACTGATTTTTTTTTATTACATGCTCAGCCATTTTATTACATGCTTCATTAGGACTTACAGGTTTCTCATGAATGTATTCTGTAGTATGATTGTATAAGTTCTTCTACATCTCTGTATTCTTTTATTTTGATTTAACAGTGTGTAAAATTCACGAAAATGTTTCTGGATCTTGAGAGCTTGTTTGGAGCTTCTTGCAGGGGAGTGCAGGTACTTGTATACCCTTGACTGAAAACTGGTCCTCTCCTGTAGTTGGGAAGGTTGTCCTCTTCATCGAAGCGCACAGCTTCAGGAGGGAGGCACCTGGATCGGTGAGGGAGAAAGGGGTTAGGATACCCTCCTAGCCAGCCAGATCAGCCCAGTCAACCCTGGCAATCAATGGGGTGACAGATGTCGCAGCCAGATCACCCTCACATCCTGTTTCTGTATTAATATACTAGTATCTAACATGTTTCTCATGACTTCTGGACTTAGTCATTCTGCTCCTGTCTGCTTTATATGTTCCCCCAAATTTGCCACTGTTCTTCTGACCAGTGGTAGCACCATTTCTAGTGGTTCCAACTATTTTTATCAATTTACTCTCAGTTTCATGGGTTTTTTTTTTTTTTTATGTTTTTCAACTGGTCTATACAATATATTTTAGGTTGCTTGCCATTTTCTGCAGAAGGAATTTGGGGCAAGAGTGGGATAAGATAAAGAAATAAATGTTTTATTTCTTTCCTCAATGGAATTAAAAGCTGAGTTTAAACAGTTATTCACAAGGCTCTATTGATATAACATTCCAGTAGTTATATACAGAAATTATATAGTCCTGGCAAAGAGTCTATCATCTATCTACTTATCTATCTGTCTATACATCTATAAATATAAAATGATAATACATTTGAGGCAAATGGAGTATCACAAATGAATGAAGACAGTAAGCATTAGCCAAAAAATGATGCTTGAAAAGTTGATAAACAAATACAATCGTACGGCCACATCACAATCTGTATACACACGTACATCATGCAGCACATGTGTAATGTAAATGTGTATCATATTGCATATATACACATGAATAAATTAATGGCACCTTGAAGAGATCAATTAAAAAAACAAGAATAGAATTAATTATCTTAGAGGAAAAACTTGCAAAGGGAAATGATAAGTTTATTTGACTTCATAAAAATTTTAACTTTTTTATGTCTTAAACACCATGATTTAAAATTAGTGAAACAATTTAGAAAGTAACTTGTAACAATGTCAGACTTAAATTTAATGTCCTGTATAAACTACTTTAAAATATTGAGAAGACATTGTCCTTAGTACTAGTAATAAAAAGAACTAAAATGGAAACTATTTTTTACTTCTCAAGTTGGAGAAGACTGAGAATAATTTGTTTCTGAAGGACTGTGATGAAATGGGTTTTCAGGCAGTGCTGATGGTTATACAAATTGATTCAATATTTCCAGAAAGCAATTTGATTATTTTATTTGTGTGTGTGTATGTGTTGTTCGATTGTAGGAATCGAGCCAGCAAATATAATGAAAACAATGTGACCAATATTTCTCTACAAGAAACACCATCCCAGGATAATTTAAAATAATGAAAATACTGTGAAAGGCAGTTTGAAACAGTGTAGGATTAAGTTAAATGATAGAAATTCATTGCAAATAGATCATTTCCAAATAAGATAAAATACTGAAACATTAATTACCAAACATAAATTTATCCACTTTTTGCTTTCTTTTGCAGAGGGATGAAAGCTATTTTGTCTATTAGTAAAACATGTTTTGTGCAATGCTAAGAGATTTTTTTTTTTTGTGAAAAAGCATGTGCTATTAGAACTCATGAAAAAATATTTATGTCTGCTAATCCACAGAATGTTAATGTAAGAGACAGTTTATGATTGCTTAATTCTTAGTTTTTACTAGAAGCTGAGGTTCCTGAGAAGTTGAGGTAGAATGCTTAACTTATTCATAATGACCTATGACCCTGTTTAGTCGTGTCCAGTCCTTTTCATATTCTTGACAAACTTCCCCAAATCAAATTCTAAATGAAGTCCTTCTAATTCTTAGCTAACTTTGATATTTTTAATAGTGTCCAAAAGATTTGTTCCCTCGCATATAGAAGTGAAATATTAAACCAATTGGGCCTTCTTGATATGTTAGATTACATGGGGAGCATTGTCAAACAAATGATGACTAACTTTCCCAGGTTCTATTGCATGGGTGACTATTATCAATATATTAATGTATTGTAGAAATTATATAAAATTTATGTCAAGGTGGGGGAAAATTCCCCTTATCCCTCTTGAGTTAATATGGCTAGACTAATAAAATTGATTTAAAACAGATTAAAAGGGGAAAAGCTGATTTAATTTTGTGCATACAGGAAGATAAGTTGATACTGAGAGAGGGACTAAGAAAGCAGGAAGCTTTTATATCTTTTTACACAAAGTAACAAAAATTTGTTGAGGGGTCAAAAAAACAACTTAGGTTTAGGTGCTCATTTGTGAAAAGTCTAAGCAAAGAATGCGCTTGAGTCATAAATTAGTAAAAAAGAAAAGGTAGAAAGATTAATTTGTACCTGCTTCTTCTCAGCCTTGAATTCTCTGATTCTGGTGATAAGGCTGTTTCTCTAAGTCTCCAGATGCAGGGAGTGCACCTTGCACAGGGATTTATATCTTGCTTCCTGGAGACAAAGGAGCTTCAGGTGTCCTTGCATTGGCTGGTTTTCAAGTAATTTTAACTCAGAGTAATCAATATTCCAAAGTGGCATATTTTGGAGTTGCCTGCCCTATGACTCAACATTCTAAAATTCTGGCTAATAATATCAGTCATAATTCTGTTATCTTCTTATAATGGGTATGTTACAGAAATAAAATTTATTTGTCAATTTAATTGTGATAAATGCTTATCAGATCTTTAAAAATTGGCTTTTTTAAGTTTTGTCATTTACAGAGACTTACAATTTTACTTTGATGCCTCATTTTTAGAGAAATTCATGGAAAGGACTCTTGACAAACATTTTAGAATACAAGTTTCTGATAGCTTTCAGATCATACCACTGAATTGGATTTAAGGAAACTTTTTCTCTTAGGCTGTCTATGACTTACATCAGTTTGGTAAAGTATATCCTTGTGAACCAAGATGAAACAATCACTTTTTCACTCTACCTGATCCCTCTGGAATTCAGAAACTATCAAATAGCATCCTTTATTTTCAGAGCAATATTATTATTTGAGTTCAATAAAAATTTGTTCTCCTTGTAGAAGAAGCTACTGCTTCTTCTGTGGCTAAAATTCTATCACAGAAAATAACTTATGCCGCCCTGGGAAACCCCTTTTGACCTTTAGTTGTAATGACTGGGGAACTCATTTCTCCAGTCAGGTGATTCAACAGGTCTCTGATGGTTCTACAACATTCTCCCTGTGCCTATTACCTTCAGATCTTTGGTTCAGTGAATCTCATTATCATAACTCATGACCTGTGCCCACTGAGATTTATTTTCACTTGCACTTGGCAGAAAAATCTATATGGGACTTGCTTAAATTCTTATCATCTTGGAAGGTATTGCACAATCAGATTATTGGTTGCATCTATTGCATTACCTAGTCAATCAGAGACTCAGCATTGGTTATCACCCTTAAATCTACACTTCGCGGAATAGAACTAGAAATGTCAGGTGATGTCCCTGACAATGAAGGGATAAGATTTTCAAGAATTTTATTTCCACAGTGGGGTCTTGGCGCAAATGAATATATGGTCAGAAATTTATCTAAAACTTTAGGAGCTATTACTGAATCTGTGCCAAAGCCATGGCTGCTCTTGAAAAATCCTTACATTTACTTGCTCAAGTTGTTTCACATAACTGAATTGCTTTGACTATATTCTAGCATAGTGAGGTGAGATCTGTGTCCCCGCTGTGTACTTGAATAAATTCTTCAGGACTGATTGAAACACAATTGTACAAAACATAGAGAACAAGCCCACTGGTTACAGGTGCCTCTACAGGGCTTTTGGTCTTTTGACCTTTTTAGATGGGATGGCCTCGTGGTTTAGAATTATTCTACAGTTTGGAATCAGTGTCCTGTTTTTAATTTTAGGAATGATTGGTGTTATTAAACCCTAAATCGTCTGTCTTTCACGATGCTATAAGAACTCCACAAGAGTAATGGCAGCATAGCATTTTGAATTGATTTCTGATACATGCAGGCTCTTAGATGGACAATTAAAAGACAAGATTAAAAATGATTTGAATACCTATGCTGAACTTTGCTGATTTTTGCTTATTTCATAGGACTGGGTGACAAGCTTTCCTCTGCTTTGGCATGCTTGTTACTCAAAGGTGGCTTAAAGCCTCCCTCCCTCCTACATGAGGTATGACGTACCAGGAATGAGCCCTCCTGACAACAGGGGATCACAATGTGAAAAGAGGAGAAAATTGAGAAAATCCACTCCAATTGATAATAGATGCTTTTGAAAAAAAACAAAAACAAAAAACAAACCTTGATCAAAAGGGGGAAATGTGAAAATTGACATAAGTGGAGCCATTTTAAAATAGAACCAAAGTAGCCATTTCAGAGGAGCTGCCTTGCATGTCCTGTTTCTGAACCTTCGAACTGGGCCAAGCCACCCACATTCCATGACACCAAGAATGAGAATTTCCTGTTGACAGGACTGGCAGAAGTGAAATGTTACCTAGTGACCACTTTACCTGACCAATCAATGAAGTACAAATATGAAATCTTTTAAAAACAGCTTACCTCATCTTCCTTTTTTATTTCATAAAAACCATAATTCTCTCTTCTGTAATCTGGACACTATTTGTGTTTTTACCTAAATCTGTTTACTCTGAAAATTGCAATTTTGGGATCCCAAATAAATACCATTGCCTCATAAAGTGGTTCTTATATTTTAGGCTGTCAAGATAGGCTGTGGGTTGGAAGTTGGCTGAAAATGATAATAATTTTGGACATATTTCTTTCCAAGTGTAAATGTCCAGTGGACTATGGGCTATAAGTGTATCAAACTCAGAAAGGAGATTAGGGCTGGAGCTAAATGTGGAGGTTAAAACTGTAGGAGTGTAGAGATCACTTAGAGAAAGTATGTAGAGTGAATAAAGAAATGGATATAGAATGTTAGAGCTTACTATCAATTAAAAATTTGGCAAAGGAAGACCCTGAAAGATACTGTTGGTTTGCAGACCAAC
>PVJI01027752.1:0-17294 GCA_004026765.1 Micronycteris hirsuta
CTCAATCTACTGAGCTACACCAGCCGGGATGTCTGGTTGAATATTTTTGAGTTTTTTTTCCTTGAGGTTGTTTTTTAGTTTCAATTTACTGTGATTCAAGAAGATGCTTATTATGTTTTAAATTTTCTTGAATTTGTTGAGGCTTGTTTTGTGTCCTACCATGTAGTCTATCTTTGAAAGTGTTCTATATGCACTTGAGAAGAATTCATATTTGGTTCTTTGGGGTGAGTGATTCTGTATATATCAATTAAATCCATTTGATGAAGAGTGTCATTCAATACCACAGTATTCTGTTTATTTTTTGTTTGAAAGATCTGTCCATTGTTGACAGTGGGGTGTTAAAATTTCCCGTGATGACTGTGTTGCTGTCAATGTATTTCTCTAAGTCCTCCAAAAGTTTACTTAATATATTTAGGTGCTCCTATGTTGGGTGCATGTGTGTTACAAGGGTTATATCCTCTTGAGGGACTACTCCCTTAAGTTTTATGTAGTGACCTTCTTTTCTCTTTTTATGGCTTTTGTTTTGAAGTCTATTTTGTCTGATAGAAATATTGCTACCACTGCTTTTTTTCATGTCTGTTTGCTTGGAATATTTATTTCTGTCCCTTTACTTTTAGCCTGTATAGATCTTTTGTTCTGAGGTGGGTCTCTTGTAGACAGCATATATGTGGGTTGTGTTTTCTTATCCATTAAGCTACCCTATGTCTTTTGATGGGAGCATTTAAACCATTTACATTTAAGGTTGTTATTGATAGGTACATATTCATTGCTATTTATTCCATACCTGTGTTCCCCTCTTGGTCTCTGTGTCTATCTCTCTCCATCTCCACCTCCATCTCCTTCTTATAGCAGTGCCTGCAGCATCTCTTACAGTGCTGGCTTGGTGGAGATGTACTCTTTTAGCCTTATTTTGTCTGAGAAGCACTTTATTTTACCTTCCTTTTTAAATGAGTGCTTTGCTGGATAGCGTAGTCTTGGTTGTAGGTCCCCTTTTCATTACTGGATTATTTCATGCCATTCCCTTCTGGTTTGTAGTGTTTCTGTTGAGAAATCAGCTGATAGCCTTGTCCCAGACTCCTTGT
This sequence comes from Micronycteris hirsuta, assembly GCA_004026765.1. Taxonomy (NCBI): domain Eukaryota; kingdom Metazoa; phylum Chordata; class Mammalia; order Chiroptera; family Phyllostomidae; genus Micronycteris; species Micronycteris hirsuta. Next base: position 1,083 of record PVJI01027752.1, read on the forward strand.
ATATTACTAGTGGTTCCTCCCTTGCTGTTAAGGATTTTCCCTTTGTCTTTAAATTTATTATGATGTGTCATGGAGTGGGCCTCTTTGGGTTCATCTTGATTGATACCCTCTGTGCTTTCAGACCTTGTGTGACTTTTTCCCTCATCAAGTTAGGGAAGTTTTCTGTCATTATTTTTTCAAACAGGTTTTCCATCCCTTGCTCCTTTTCTTCTCCTTCTAATATTCCTATGATGTGAATGTGGTTTTGTTTTATGTTGTCCTGAAGCTCCCTTTAAGTATCCGCTTTCTTTTTGAGTTTTTTGTTTTGTTGCTCTGACTGGGTACTTTTTTCTGTCTTGTCTTACAGCTTGCTTATTTGGTACTCTGCTTCTTGTAGCCTGCTTTTGATTTCTTCTGTTGTAATCTTAATTTCAGATACTGAATTCTTCATTTCTTCCTGGTTCTTATTCATAGTTCCCATGTCTTAATTTTATGCTGCTGTAGTTCCCAGTAAGTTTCCTGTACCTCCCATAAAGTTTCTTGTAGTTCTCACTTAGTTCCTTGAACATCCTTCTAACTATCATTTTGAATTCTGTGTCTGATAGATTTCTTGCCTCAATTTCATTTAGCTCTCTTTTCTGGGAATTCCTCCTTTCCTTTTGATTGGGGGTTATTTCTTTGATTTGGGGGTTGTTTCTCCATTTTAGGTGACTCTTTTGATTGGGGGTTATTTCTTTTGATTTGGGGCTTGTTTCTCCATTTTAGGTGACTCTTTTTGTTTCCCTGTCTCAGATTGCTTTGCTTTGCTTGCCTTTCTTCATGGGGTTGCCTTCTATGATAGGAGTTCTGTGAGACTCAGTGGTGCAGTGTCTTTGATCTCCTGATCTGGATGTTCTAGTGCTACCCTTTATTCAGTTTATGTGGGCTCTCTTGTTATACTTGGGGTTTGATTATGATGGCTCATTCATTGTTGGGTTCTCCCCTCCAGCTGACTGACTGGGAGTAATAACCCCTGCCACGTGTTGTATTCTGTTGTACAGGTACTCCTGTTGTGAAGTGTCTTCTGTAGTCCTTGGACCAAAACTTCATATCAGCTGAGATTCTGTTGATTGTCCAGGTGTTTTTGTTGGAAGATCAGGTGAGAGCCAAGTTGGGTGCTAGAGCAAGCAGACTCAGCTTCTACCTCGTTGGCCACCATCTTGACCCCTTTCCCTAAAGAGACCTGGGATCCAACAGAGGGAGGACAGAGGACTAGTCACGTGAAGAGATACTGGGGTTTATGTCTCTGTGGGGAGAGCTGAAGAAACAGCGACCAGGATCTTTATGTTGAGTCCCTCTCCCACACTGCAGCCACCATCTTTCTTCTGGCCTGCTTTTAAAGATCTTAAAGACTTGAGTTATTTGTTCCTTGAGGGAAAATAGCAAATGGACGATTGCAATAGAATAGCCCAGTATAGTGCATCCCAAACTGTAATGGGGGCATTGTTAAATGCAGATTCTGTATCAGAAGGTCTGGGTTGAGACCTGAGATACAGCATTTCTGACAATCTTTCAGGTGATGCTGTTGCTGCTAGTCTGTGGTCCACACTCAAATAAGGATCTAAAGAGTATGAGACTGATAGCATTTTAGAGGGCTTAGCTTTGGATAAAAAGAGAAACACCTCTATTTATGTGGAATGTAAGTTGGGTGGAGATACAGATTAAGTTTGCAAGTAGAAGACATGGTTGATAATCTTTGTTTTTTCCACAAAACAAAAGTATGGTGATGTTAAGGAAAGACTTTAGGAATGGTGTGTGAGCTTGAAGACAGTTGTGATGGTTTGGAAGAGGTACTAAAAAGAGAAGGAAGATAAGTGAGTTTGAGACACATAATAATCACTGAATAGTGAGGATTAGTTTGGTTATGGTGTCTGTAGAAATAATTGGAGCAGGAAGAGACTAAATATGAGAAGTTCCATTATTTTTTAAGATGTTCTGGAAGCCTAGAGGAGAGGTGATGAGGTCTGAAATAGAACAGTGCCCTGGAGATTTAGTGGGGTAGGCTAAATATGCCCTCCCCTGAAAGACATTCGTGTATACCTGTGAATATGTTACCTTACATGGCAAAAGGGACTTTGTAAGATGTGATTAAAATGGGTGTCTTGAGATGGAGAGTTGATCCTGGATGGGTACGATGTAATCACATGGTCTTTATGAAAGGAGGCAGGAGGGTTGGAATCATAAAAGGCAATGTGATTATAGAGTCGTGGAGGAGAGGAAATGTGATGATGGACGCAAAAGTTGGATTGATGTGAAACTATGAGTCAAAGAATGGACAGGCTTTAGAATTATAAGAGGCAAGGAAACATTTTCCCAAGAGATTGAAGAAGGAACAAAGCCCTGGTGACATGTTGATTTTAGTCCACTGAGACTGATTTTGGACTTTTGACCTCCAGAACTATAAGATAATATATTTGTGTTGTTTAAGCCACTAAATCTGTCATAACTTGTTATAACAGCAATGGGAAACCTACAGAGAAGTATGGATGTAAGGAAATTGTAGACTTATAATCTACAAACTGAGACAAGTGATGGGATGTGGTATGGGCACAAGGAAACTGGGAAGATTTCTATCCTGGACAAATGGGTCGAGGAAAGTGGTAAAATTAAAAGTAGAGGCTGGCAAGGAGCAGATATTAGAGGAAGGTGTTCACTTTGCATGTACGTCTGGATCAGATAGGGTGAAGGAAGATTTGAAATGAGATGAATTTAAGAGACTGCATAATACTGTTTAGTTAATAGAACTGTTACAGTATCGGTACCATGGCATACTGTTTTGATTACTATAGCCTTATAATATAGTTCGAAATAGGAAGTGTCTGTTCTCCAGCTTGTTCTTTCTCAAGTTTGCTTTAACTATCCAAGGTCTTTATGTGGTTCCATGTTAATTTTAGAATTGTTTTCTTCTGTGAAAAATGTCTTTGAGTTGAATATGTAGATTGCTTTGTGTAGTCTTTGTGTAGTATGGACATTTAAATTATTAATTCTTCCAGTCCATGAGCATGGAGTATCTTTCCATTTATTTTGTTTTCAATTTTTTTCACCTCCTTTGTTAAGTTTATTCTTTTCGATGCTATTGTATGTGAAATTCTTCTCAATTTCTCTTTTCAATAGTTCATTGTTACTGTATAGAAACAACTGATGTTTGTATGTTGATTATGTATCCTGCAATTTTTTTATCCTTATTTAATTGAAAACAAATACACTGTTTTAATCCAAGTATATGTTATATTGTGCACATTGAAAATAATGAACTGGAAGGAAATTGTAAAAGCCAATGACCATTATTTTCATAGCTGCTGTATCCTGCAATTTTAACGAATTGATTCACTTATTAGTTCTAACCACTTCTTGGTGTGGACTCTTTAAGGGTTTTCTGTTTGTAAGATGTCATCTGCAAACAGAAAATTTTCTTTCTTTCTTTCTGATTTTGATGCCTTTTATTTCTTTTTCTTGCCTAATTGCTCTGGTTAGGACTTACATTAATGTGTTGAATAAAAGTGGTAAGAGTGGGCATCATTGTCTTGTTCCTGATCTTAGAGGAGAAGGTATCAGCTTTTCACCGTTGAGCATGATGTAAGCTGTGTGCTTGTCATACATGGCCTTTGTTATTTAGAGGCATGTTCCCTCTATACCTAATTTGTTAGTTTTTATCGTGAATGGATGTTGAATTTTGTCAAATGCTTTTTCCACATCTGTTGAGATGGCATAGAACTTTTGTTCTTCATTTTGTTGATGTAGAGCGTCACATTTATTGATTTACATACGTTGAACCATCTTTGCATGGGAAGCATTTTGCAGGTTGTCAGCAAGTTTTCGAAATGGATATAGCTGCTGTTAGTATGTAAAATAAGCAGGGTAGAAAAACTAGGCTAAAAAAATACTGCATTGGATATTATGTGTATAAAACATTTTTGTCATACCAGACAATTCTGTTGGATAGCACTGTTCTATAATGAGGGATTGGGTATTATTGTAGTAAAATTTTTAAGAATCAGTGTTTGCTAATTAGGCAGAGTTTCCAAAGACCTGGATTCTTGGAGGAATTTTGTGATACAGTCGAGTGAACAGTACACCATCCTCGCTCGCGCTCTCTCTCTCTCTCTCTCTCTCTCTCTCTCTCTCAGGAACACTAATAAACAGTGAGTGAGCACTAACCATTTGTGTTTCAGGATCCTGGGTTTTTATCCTGGTTCTGCTTTGTGTTGTATGAAATTGGGAAAATCTTAGAAACATAAAAAGGTCTCTGAACTTCTTAAAGAGATCCCATAACCTCTTAAAAATTTTTAAAACAAACAAGAGCCCGGCCAGGTGATTCGGTTGGAGTGTCATCCCCTACACCAATAGGTAAATTCCTGGTCAGGACACATACCTAGAATGCGGGTTCTTCCCCAATTGGGGTACGAATGAGAGGCAACTGGCAACTGATGGATGTTGTGCTCTCACATCAGTGTTTCTGTCTGTCTCTCCCCACCTCCCTTCTTCTTTCTGAAATCAATAAAACATCCTTGGTAGAGGATTAAAAAAACGAACAGCTAATATATGTATTCACTGAAGAATATACAATATAGAAATATTAGAAAAAACACTTTTAAAAAGAAGAAAAATCTTACCTATAAAACAGGGACTTGCTATCTATACCAGCCATTTTAGTTCTTTTAGTAGGACATCACGATATAGTTCATCAGAGTCTTTATCTCCTCCTCTTTTAGCCTAGTGACTTTGCATGAGTGAAGTATTAGATCATTAGTAAAAATGACCTAAAGTTGAGTTTTACATTTATATTTAGTTTTGTTTCCAAATTATGTTTGTTATAACAATATGTATATAGCTGAAATTTATTAGCAGATATGCAATATCTCAGAGTATACAAATTTATTGGGACTTAAAGAAGTTAAAGAACTTCTGAAGAGAAATAGATGAATTGGAGAGGAAAGCAGGGTTTGTCTGGAAGAATTCTATTGTATAGAGATCAAATACCATAAAAATGTCATTTTCAAAATATCCTTTTTTCCAGAATAACTTTTTCATAGAGAGCTTTTTGACTTTACTGATACCTCTCTTACTCACATTCTGTCCAGAAGAGAATAATTTAATAGGCCAGGAGAGTTAATTGTGTTGGGATTTTACCTGATACCTTTGTATCTCTTTTCTCAGGTAAAATTTACTGATCATAAATCTCCCAGTTAAATATAATTTATGTGCCTGTATGCTAGGATAGGAAAGTTAATTCAAGAAAATTACTGTGCTGTTACACACTTCGATGAGATGACAGCCTCTTTGTTTTCCTCTGCTGTGTGCTTTTCTGCTGCTCTTTAGTATATTTCATCAGGGTACGGAGACAGAACCTTTTTATTGAATTTATTGGGACAGCAATGGTTAAAAAATTATACAGGTTTCAGATGCACAGTTCCACAGCATATCATCTGTATACTCTATTGTGTGTTCACCCCAAGTCTCAAGGGGTTCCAAGAATCTTAATGAAGAGGAGTTTTAAAATCTAGCCAGTTCTTTTCGTATTATGGCACTTTTGGTTCCTATATTAAAGTTATCCAGAATATTTTATAACCAAACATTCCCTCTCATTTCCATGAATAATTGTAAGCTCATTGATTTTATTGATTGGTATATATGTATATTTAATTATAAGCAAGTGTTAATCTAAAATAATGTGACACACATACTTTATGTGAAGTTTGTATGTAACGCTAGCTCAGTGCTGAACACTAGTTGTCCCTCAGTACATTTTGAAATGTTTTGAAAGAATAAGGAAGGAGTTGAGTTTGCATTTTGAGTTTATTCTAAAGCTTATCATTGTTTTATTAGAATTGTAGAATGTTCCTACACTTTTCCTTTCATACTGTATTAATGTCAGATACGAAGAAAAACCTGCAGTTCTTCCTTTTCTTTCTGCCCATTTTAATTAAGGTTCCCTGGAGTTTCTTTGCTTTCTCCTCATTTATCCCCCACACCCCCCAGCTTCTACAAAATTTCAGCAAGAGCGCTCTCCTGCCAAGCTCTGTCTAATGCATTAATTGTGTTAAGGCACCTACTTCAGGGTCAAAAGGTCTGGATTTAGGACCTGGCACACAACTAGATCAGGCAAGGTTTTGGGAGGAAACTGAATCAAACTCAGAGGGTTCGAGAGACTTTAATGAAGGACCACAGAAATGGGGTGGATTAAGGGAACCCACAGAGTGTGTTTTCACTATTTATAGAGGGAATCTTGAAGGGGTAAAGAAAATACAGTGTTATGAGAGCCTAGTGAGAACTATAGAGAGAGGTGTGCCTGACAGGAGCCATGATAGTAGAGGGACACAGCTTCTGTCAGAAAATGTGGTCCAGAGAAGGGATGGGGCTGGGAAGAAATAGTCCAGCCTTTCTCTGTCCTGTGATCTGTCATCGGCAGACAGCACTGGAACCCAGAAGATGTATCTATTGAGGTCAGCCTCCTTGGTTACAGAATAGAATAGAAGAGTATTGGAGGGCAATAAGGTAATAACCAATGTAACTACCAGTAAGTACGAGATTGATTTAGGTAACCTAGTATTTTAGATTCAGTTTATTATCTGTAAACTATAAATAATTTTACTGGGTTTGATGTGAGTTTAAATGAGATAACATGCTAAAATAGTATCATAGTGTTTTGTCTTTTGAGTATAAAGCTTTGATAAGGTGTAGATTTGAAAAGCTCAGCCTCATTTTATTTGGTGGGGCACTGCATGTTTTATAGGAGCTCTGATTGCCTCCATACTTTTAAATATATGGTAGTTTTGTGTTTTCCAGTAATCTTTGAGAAGTGCGTTGCACAGTCATTAAGTAGTTTCCAGGATTTAGAGACTTTTAGTGATTGCCTAATGACAGGTTTTCTTTTTCACTCTTCTTGTAGCTAGACCTACTTCTGAACTTGGGTGACGGTGCTTTTGAGATGTAGAGACTGTCTCCCTGGTCAGACTTCACCCTGCTACCAGTACTTCACTATTGCTCACACTGTTATCCTTGTTGCCTATACTTCTGTTTTCTTAGCGGTGATGCCTTGTCACACTTTGTCCTCCTAATTAGTAACAGTATTTCTTTTCATAGATATTTTTACTTTCATCCAACCTCTCTTTGAGCATTTGTAGGCTAGATCAAGATTTAGACAATCCCTGTATTTTCAGGAAAACTATAGACACCGGATCACAGATAATATACTTAAAAGCACTTTGTAAAAAAATCCACAAAAATTGTAGTATAATTTTGAAATTAAATAAATTACTTCACAGGGTCAAGTTAACAGTTTTGGTAAATTTCAATTGAACTTTTCTGATTATTGACTAAATCTTAATTATTTTCCACCAGACGGTCTGCCAAATCCCGAAGCAGAAGCCCATATTCATCCAGACATTCAAGATCTCGTAGCAGGCACAGATTGTCTAGATCCAGAAGTCGTCATTCTAGCATTTCTCCTAGCACACTAACTCTGAAGAGTAGCCTGGCAGCTGAATTGAACAAGAATAAAAAAGCACGAGCTGCAGAGGCAGCAAGAGCTGCAGAGGCAGCTAAGGCTGCAGAAGCAGCTAAGGCCACAGAGGCCGCTGCCAAAGCTGCCAAAGCCTCCAACACTTCTGTATCTACCAAGGGGAACACAGAAAGTGCTGCCAGTGCATCACAAACCAACCATGTGAAAGATGTGAAGAAACTTAAGATTGAGCATGCACCTTCTCCCTCAAGTGGTGGAACTTTGAAAAATGACAAGGCAAAAACAAAGCCACCTCTTCAGGTAACAAAGGTGGACAATAATTTGATTGTAGATAAAGCCTCCAAGAAAGCAGTAGTAAAAGAGAGTAAATCTGTTGTTCCAAAGGAGGAACCAGTATCTCTTAAAGAGAAAACCAAACCACTTACACCAAGCATAGGAGCCAAGGAGAAGGAGCAACATGTGGCTCTAGTGACCTCTACATTACCACCATTACCGTTGCCTCCCATGCTGCCTGAAGATAAAGATGCTGATAGGTAAGTGCCAAAAATTTGGTCAGTAACTATTTAAAGAAAAACATACATAAGTTTGAAATAAGAAATTATATGACCTTCCCCCCCCCCGAAAAAATACCTTTACAAAAATAGGCTGTAAGTAAGTAGATTGATTCTTTCTAATAAATGTCTTAAAATGTAAATGCATGTCTTAAAATGTTGCACATTGTTTGTAGAATGACAAAATTATAACTTATGCTAAGATTCCAGGAAAAATTTGCCATTACCTTGGGATATAATGTATATAGCAGTTTGAGTTTGGGAATTAGAAATGCCAGTATTTACTTTGGTTTAATACTCCTCAGTGATATGTCAGAGATGGGACATTTTATGAAGGAGTCTGTCCTGGGTGATATAAAGCATGTGCCTTGGTTATTTCTAAGTTTTTTTCAGTGGCCTTTTAAATTTACCAGTTTTGGTAGCTTTATGAGTTTATCCCTTCAGTCTTTTCTTGACTTTAAGTTTTTTGCAAATAGAGATTAATTACATATTACGGAAAACCCATAATGTGGTTACGCTTTCCTTTAAAATGTTTACATATATCTGTTGTAAATATTGGGCGTGTGGCTTGTTTTTATTTGAACATTTTTAAGAGGATAAAGGTGAGAATATCTGTAAATGGAATTCTAAGAATGTTTCTTAAATGTGTGCTAGGATAGAAGCATTATGCTATTGTGTTCTCTCTGTTTTACCACTTAATTTATTTTTATGAAGAAATCAGAGCTTTTTCTCCCCTTACTTTCTGTTACAAAGCAACTATATGGACAGTTTTCCTGGCTGATAGAACAAGTAGAAAACAAGTAGATTAAAATACCACATGGGCAGGTCTTTTAAGTGCTCACTTTGGTTAGCATTAAGAAAATTTTGTAACTTAAACCAAAAAAAAAATTCCTGGTTTATGCCTTCTGAGGCCCATTTTTCTTAAAATCAAGAATGTTGCCCAGAGATTCCATGCAGTTTAATTAGGTGTTATCTTATTATAGTACTCTCATTGTGTTATTTCCAGGCTTGACTATTATCCAGGAGCACTGAAAGTTTATAACAGTAGTGATTTATAATTTCAGTGAGTGGTGGAATGGGCTTTCCAGCACAATGAGTGCAGAGTTGAGTCATTTATTAATACCTGAGAATCCAGTGATTCTGGACTAGTGAGACTCCTTCTCCACTTTATTCTTCATATGTGCTTTAGGGGTAAATTTTTACTGGTGATATTTTCAAGAACCCAGGACATACCTATTTGAATGTCTAAGGAGGATATTCTTTGTGCATCTGTTTGTAATTATATGGTGGCACATTTCATAGTCGGTCATTAAAAATTTTTTGACCTACCTTCTTTTTTATTTCTCTCCTTTGTTGTGTCTCTGCTTTTTTTTTTTTTTCTTTCTTAGTGTGCTTGTATGTTTCATGAATATGGAAGTTTACGGCTCTTGAGTACTACTACTAACGTGTGTGGCCAAAGACTATAACACCAGTTACAGTTACTCTTCCTTTTGATGATCCAATTGTCTGAAATTTAGTCAGTGGGAACTCTTTTTAAGCTGGCTCCTTTGTCCTTTTGACATATTGCATTGGTTTTTGAGTGCTTTCTTGTTTCCTAGGCAAATAATATCTTAGGCTTACTTTGAACTTCTTTACTAGACCTAAAATCCATTACTCTCTGAAAATTGTAAGATAGACTGTTACATGTATGTTTTCATATAACAGTGTTTTCTTCTAAAAATCTATTAAGATCATACTGTACATAATATTCTTTGACTTTTTTTTCATTTGTTATGTTGGAGATTTATTCCTACCTATAGGAATGGATGCCTCATGCTCTTATTAACTATTCTGCTATTGGTTAATGGATACTTAGAGTTATAATTATTTGCTAGTAAAGTCACCTTACATTAATACTTCATGTACATCTGAGTAATTTTTTTTGGCTGGTTGCATGGTCAAAGTATCCACATTTAAAGATTTGGTAGAAACTGCCACCTTGTATCTCAGTAAGACTGTATAACAATTTATATATCCAGTGTGTGAAGTTACTTCAACAATGTTGTCAATTTTGAATTTTTGATAATTTTTAAAATATGTAATGATTTAACTTTGCATTTTTTGCTTATTGAGATATAGCATCTTTATGAACATTTTTTGGCTATTGTTTCTAGTGAATTGCTTGTTCTTATGTTGACTTTTCCTTAAGATTGTTTTTCTTTTTCTAATTGATTTGTAGGTACTCCTTATTTAGGGATCTTAACCTTTTGCCTCAGAGGCTTTTTTTCTCTTTGAGATTTATTTGTTTTGTTTTTGGATATATGGATGTTTTCCATTTTAAAAATGGTAGTCAGCTATTATTTTTCCTTTAAAACTTTAGAGTATATAAATTTAAAAAAGACATTTTGCAAACATTTGTTTTTTGTTTTTTATTAACTCCCCTGTGTTTTTGGTTTTTAAGTGAAGAAGAAAGACTTGGCTCTCCTCTAGCACCCTGTGGACTAATGGGTCCAATTAGTAATATCATTTATTGAATAATCTATCTCACTGATTTGTGATGCCATATATAAAAATCCTAATAGATGTCTGTGTTTATGTACTCTCTTTTCTATTAACATATTTAATTATTCTTTGCCAGTACCTTTTTAACATTCATAGATGCATGGTATATGGGCTCTGAAATTCAAATTTCTATTATAGTGGTAGGCAGACAATGTAAAAGTGAAGGGCTAGAATAAATTACTGATTAGTGAACAGCCCTGCTATTCAGCCTCAACTTCAATGCTGCTATACATGGATTTGGCCCCAGTGTTGCTAGTTTTTCATTTTTTTTAAGAAGCTTGGGATATCAATTTTTATGTATATCTTCTGATTGATTTAAAAATATTGATAGCTAAATCAGTTAGACAATTATACATTGTCTTTGACTTCATCCACCCTTTGGCTTTTGGTTTGAGATCTTTTGACAGGACAAATCCCATGTCATTATTCTCTTTAAAAAATTTATTGGCAGTTTTTGCTTTTATTAGATTTTATAGTCAATCAGTTTGTTAAGTTGTATTCAAAAGACTATTCCTGAGGTTTTGTTTGGGACTCTATTAAATGTTATAGATTAATTTGGAGTTTGACAGTACTATTATAGTTTCCCATACAAACATGGTTTATTTTCATTCAAATCTCGTGTTATATTCATCAGTCATATATTTAAATTTTCTTCTTTTGCTCTTGTACATTTCTTGTTAAGACATTTTACTTTTGTTGCTATATATAGAAACTTAAAAAATCACATTTCGTATTTGGTTATTGCAAGTGTTTGGTGAAAATAACAATGTTTTTAGTCATATAATTTTATTTTTGGAAAACAGTATTTCATTTCTTTTAAGCCTGGGAATATAGCTGAATTTGATAGCTCATATAATGATATATTGGAATATAGGCAGTCTTTTAAATTTTAGATAATAAGTAAAGTTAAGACTTTTGCCTTGCCCAGGTACCTCAGTTGGTTAGAGCATTGCCTGGATAAACCAAGGTTATTGGTTTGATCCACAGTCAGGGCACATAGAAGAAGCAACCAGTGAATGCATAAATAAGCGGAACAGCAAATTATTGTTTGTTTGTCTCTCTTTTATTTATCTGTCTATTTATTTATTTCTCTATTTTTCTGAGCCCTGACTGGAAATAGAACTGGTGACCCTTTGCTTCACAGTCCGGCACTCAATCCATTGAGCCACACCAGCCAGGGCTCTTTTATTTATTTTTAAATATATTTTATTGATTATGCTATTATAATTGTCCCATTTTTTTTCCTCCCCTTTACTCCCCTCTGCCCTGTACCCCCCTCCCACCATCATTTGCCTACCTTACTTAGTTCATGTCCATGAGTCATACATATAAGTTCTTTGGCGTCTCCATTTCCCATACTGTTCTAAACCTCCCCCTGTCTATTTTGTACCTATCATTTATGCTTTTTATTCCCTGTACCTTTTCCCCCATTCTCCCCCCTTAACCCTTCCTGCTGATAATCCTCCATATGATCTCTATTTCTGTCAATCTGTTCCTGTGCTAGTTTTTGCTTAGTCCATTTTTGTTTTTGTTTTTTCAAGTACAGTTGTTGATAGTTGTGAGTTTGTTGTCATTTTACTGATCATAGTTTTGATCATCTTCTTTTACTTAGATAAGTCCCTTTAGCATTTCATATAAGGGCTTGGTGATGATGAACTCCTTTAACTTAACCTTATCTGGGAAGCACTTTATCTGCCCTTTGCTGGATAGAGTGATCTTGGATGTAGGTCCTGGCCTTGCAATACTTCTTTCCAGCCCCTTCTTCCCTGTAAGGTTTCTTTTGAGAAATCAGCTGATAGTCTGATGGGAAGTCCTTTGTAGGTAACTGTCTCCTTTCCTTTTGCCATTTTTAGGATTCTCTTCTTACCTTTATCTTGGGTAATGTAATTTTGATGTGCCTTGGTGTGTGCTTCCTTGGGTCCAACCTCTAAGGGACTCTCTGTGCCTCCTGGACTTCCTGAAAGTCTATTTCCTTTGCCAGATTAGGGAAGTTGTCCTTCATTATGTATTCAAATAAGTTTTCCATTTCTTGCTCTTCCTCTTCACATTCTGGCACCCCTATGGTTTGGATGTTGGAATGTTTAAAGTTGTCCCAAAGGTTCCTAAGCCTCTCCTCATATTTTTGAATTCTTGTTTCTTCATTCTGTTCCAGTTGAATGTTTATTTCTTCTTTCTGCTCCAAATCGTTGATTTGAGTCCTTGCCGTGGGGATCTCGTCCCAGCCGAAATCCGTGGGTGACCGTAACCAACTGCATGTATACATCTCACACCGAGACATGTGGGGGGAAGGAATCCAGCGGTCACGGGTCTCCTCCACCATCGCCCATCTTGGGGAGAAAGACCTCGTGGGTTGCTTAGCTGGGGGTTTTATTAGAGGCATTAAGCCACATTTACATTGGATTGATTATTCATGGGATTAAGCAGAACAGGTAGGATTACTCATAGCAAGGCATCAGGATGTTGATTCAGATCCGGTGGCAGACACGACCAGGTTAAAGCAATATTCAAGGATCAGCAAGCCAGAATTTTTTAAGATACATCTTTGCCAAATTCCTATTAGAGAATTCCCATCCCACAGACATGATCCACACTTGCTCACACAGGAATCACACGGAGCTGTGCTAAAAACGTGTAAATTCTCAGGACTGCGTGTTTTCACGCGTGTGGAAATCACTGCCACAAGTCCTGGTTTCCTTCCCATCACTGTTGGTTGCCTGTGCATTTTCCTTATTTTGCTTTTTATAGCCTTCACTTTTTCCTCTATTTTGTGACCATATTCAACCAATTCTGTGAGCATCCTGATTACTGCCAGTGTTTTGAACTATGCATCTGATAGGTTGACTATCTCTTCATCACTTAGTTGTATTTTTCCTGGAGCTTTGATCTGTTCTTTCATTTGGGCCATTTTTTTTTTTTTTTGTCTTGGGGCACCTGTTTTGTAGTAAGGGGCAGAGCCTTAGATATTTGCCAGGGTGGGGCAACCCCACTTTGTAGTGCTATGGTGCTGTGTGGGGGGAGGAGTCTTCGAGGGAACAATGCCCTTTGCTCAGCTGTCGGCCAGTTTTCAGTCATTTTTTCTTCTACACATAAGCAAATTGGGCCCTTCTGGAGCTGATTCCTGGTGGGTGGTTTTGTGTATGTTCTAGGACCCTGTGGGTCTCTCCAACGAACTCTCCTGTGAGGCTGGGAGTTTCTCCCACCACCTCAACCCCCACAGATTTTTTCTGTTAGAGGTTTTGAGGCTTTATTTCCCTGCACTGGGACCCTGGGTTGCGTGTTTTGTTTCACTCCCCAGTTGTTCCTCCCATTTTATCCGTACACAAATGTGGGACTGCCTGCTCTGCCAGCCACCGCCTTGTCCAGTGCTCCAGCCGCCCCCTGCCCACCCCCATCCTCCAGCCCCCAGCTTGCTGTGAGTCCTCTCCACCCCAGCTACCAGGATCCGCCCTTCCTGTCTGTCTGGATGAATGTTTCTTCTTTAACTCCTTGGTTGTTGTATGTCCATACAGTTGGCTTTTCTGGCAGTTCTATTTTTTTTCCAAGTTTGTTTTTGTCGTCCTTTTGGTTGTGGGAGGAGGCAAAGTGTATCTGCCTATACCTCCAGTTTGGCCAGAAGTCTCTATCTTTTAATATCTCTCTCCCGCTCCTCTCCATCCCACCTCTCCTTCCCTCCCCCTTCCTCTCCCCCAAGCCCTATCGCTAAAATCACTAAATAATTTTTTTTAATTAAGATGTTTACTTTAGTTTCTTCCCCCCCATATTACTTTTAATCCTCAGATAAATGACAGTTTTTGAGTACAGCCTAATTACAAGTTAGCAACTTCATTTTTCTAAATAAATTATTTTAAACTTGCTGTTTTTCAGACAGAGTTCAAATGGTATCTGTTCTAGAAAGAAGTTTTACTATCTTACAATCCTAATTAAGTTATCTGTTAGCTACCACATTACTGTGGGACTCCATTTGTATAGTACTTTATCCTGAGGCTTACCTGACTTCCAAAAAACTATAAGCTCCTTTCTGAGAGGAATTCTGTCTTAATTGTTACTGTTTTTTTATTGTTATTAAAGATTTTATCTATTTATTTTTAGAGAGAGGGGAAGGTAGGGAAAAAGAAAGAGAGGGAGAGAAACACTGATTGGTTGCCTCTTATAGTGCCCCTACTGGGGACTGAACCCATAACACAAGCGTGTGCCTTGACCTGATGGCCTTTCACTTTGTGGGATGATGCCTAACCAACTGAGCCACACAAGTCCTGGCTGGTTTTTTTGTTTTGTTTTTGTTAGATCTCTAGTACCTTATGTAATACCTAGCACACAGAAGTACACAATCTGTATTTGTTGAATGGATTAGTAAAATTGAAAAGCGGACTCTGTGATACCATTATTTGAAAAATAAAACTGCAGAAAAATAAAATTGCAGACCAGTTTCTTCCGAGCATGATTTTTTGGTTAAAGAACTTTCTAGTAACACAGGTTTATGAAGAAAAGATACAATTTTATTTTGATTATTGGTATTTTTTATCAGGTGTTTTCAAAGGATCAGTTTGTTGTATAATAATATTAATGTTCAAAATTAATATAAATTTTGTTACAAGAAGTTAAAATTCAATGATATATGTTGATAACTTTGTTAGTAACTTATGACCATAGCAGTGTAGTTTCACTACCTTTTTCATTATGGGACTCATAACTGCTGTGAAAGTATGTGAAGTTCAAATTTTACTATCATTTTAAGATTCTCTTTAAACGTCATATTATCTGATAAAAGATTTTGTAATACATGGAGGTTTAAAATAATCAGTTACCAAGTTAGGATGTACTTTAAAAATCAGAGCTCTTTATGCATCCATAAAAAGTACAAAACTGAGCTAAATTTTTCGCCTGTGATTCTACTAATTAGAGCCTTAAAAAAAATTAAAAGAATTAGTATCCAGTTGAGAAAAGTTAACATGAAAAGGGGTGAAGCCGAATTACTTGTTTGTCGTTATTTTGGTGGGCAAGATGAATAATAGCTTGTAGTTTGATTTCTTATAACAAAAAAGCTTTTTTTCTCTTCAACAGAATCATACCAAATGCTATTACAATGTTAATGAATATTCTTGTAAAACAGTTGACTTTCAGTTTTGTTGTAGTTTTATAGTAAGTATTTATCATTTAAAAAAATAGACCAATTTTTTATAACAGTTTTAGACTTACAGAAAAATTACGGAGTCCCCATATACTCTGCACTCACTTTTCTCAACAACATTAGTATGGTACATTTGTTAAAATTAATGAACCTATATTAGTGTATACTTTGTTCAGGTTTCCTTAGTTTTGATTTAATTCAACATCAATTTATCCCCCAATTTTATACTTTGTAGTTGCATATAGTATATTATTTTATCTGGAAAATAAAGTACTTAGAGTATTTTGCTGTTGCATGATGTAAGATATGGCTGCATTTTTATTTCTCATCAAAATAAAATTTTGTATGTGTATTTTTTGTCTGACTTTCTTTTTTAGCTTACGAGGAAATATTTCAGTAAAAGCAGTTAAAAAAGAAGTAGAAAAGAAACTACGATGTCTACTTGCTGACTTACCACTGCCCCCTGAGCTACCAGGAGGAGATGATCTCTCAAAGAGTCCAGAGGAGAAGAA
>PVJI01027753.1:0-17290 GCA_004026765.1 Micronycteris hirsuta
CTGATTTCTGCTTCTGATATTTCATTGTTGGTATACAAAAATGCCTTTGATTTCTGGATATTTACTTTGTATCTTGCTGTTTTGCCAAATTCAATTATCAGGTTGAGTAGTTTTTTGGCAGAGTTCTATAGGATTTTCTATGTACACTATCATGTCATATGCAAACAACAACAGTTTTACTTCCTCCGTTCCAATTTGGATGCCTTTTATTTCCTTTTCTTGTCTGATTGCTGTGGCCAAAACTTCCAGTACTATGTTGAATAGGAGTGGTGACAGTGGACAGCCTTGTCTTGTTTCTGATCTTAGTGGGAAATATTTTAGTTTTTGTCCATTGGGTATAATGTTGGCTGTAGGTTTCTCATTTATGGCCTTTATTATGTTGAGGAATGCTCCCTCTATTCCCACTTTGCTAAGTGTTTTTATCATAAATAGGTGCTGTACCTCTGGCCTTTATCTCTTAAGACTTGGGCAATTACTCTGAATAGACATTATTTAAAGCATACTCAGATTAATGTTCAGAAAATACCCCTTTTCCAACTTAAAATGTTACTGATGAAAAATTAAAATTTTTAAGATTTTACTTATTTATTTTTAGAGAGAGAAAGAGGGGAAGAAAGGGAGAGAAACATCAATGTGAGAAAAACATCAATCAGCTGCCCCTCATAAGCGTGCCAACCAGGGATGGAACTGGCAACCCAGGCATGTGCCCTGACTGGGAATTGAACTAGCAGCCTTTCATTTTGTGGGATGACAACCATCCAACTGAGCCACACTGGTCAGGATGAAAAATTAAATATCAATGACAAGCTAGCAGGACCTCCATTCCCTCTTTTAGGGTTCACTACTATCTGGGAAATTACATTAAACTCATGGATCTTTTTTTAAAGATTTTATTTATTTACTTCTCAGAGAGAGGGGAAGGGAGGGACACAGAGAGGGAGAGAGAAACATCAGTATGTGAGAGATATATAGATTGGTTGTCTCTTGCACGCCATAAACTGGGAATCCTGGCCTACAACCCAGGCATGTGCCCTGACTTGGAATCAAATCTGTGACCTTTTGGTTCACAGGCCAGCCCTCAATCCACTGAGCCACACCAGCCAAGACTAAACTCGTGGATCTTAAATTATCTGTGAGTTCTGGTTTTGTTTATTACTAGTTAAATAAATTTAGGGGAATATTTTCTCTTAAAACTTGTTTTATTTTAATATCTATTAAGTGATGCCAATAATCTCTGGCTTACTTTTAGGGTTATTCTAAGTATCCATTGGGCTAACTGATGTGAAACCATTTCAAAAATGTGAAAATGTGAAACCTTTCACTCAAGCAGAAGAACATTACCATTATTTTGTATAGTTTTACACATCTACTCAACCAACAAATATTTATTTAGTGTCTATTATGTGGCAGGCACTCTTCTAAGCAGGGAAGATAAAGTAGTGAATACTACATAATAGTTGGGAGAGGAACCATCAATAAAGAAATAAATATGATATATTATGGCATATTGTCGTAAGTGCTATTGAGAAGAATGAAATAGGAATGGGAGATAGGGAACATGGAGGAAAGTTGCAGTTTTTTTTTCTACTTTATTTTTCATGGTTTATTCAATTATAGTTGTCCCAATTTTTTCCCCTTTTGCCTCCCTCCACCTAGCTCACCCCCTGCTCCCACAGTCAATCTCTTCTCTGGTGTCCATGTTCATGATTCATTCACACATGTTCTTTGGCTAGTCCCTTCTCCTTCCTTCCACCATTTTCTCCTCCCTCTTCCACTCCTGCAGCTGTCAGTCTGTTCCATGTTTCCATGTCTCTGGTACTATTTTTCTCATTAGTTTATTTTGTTCATTAGATTCCACTTTTAAGTGAGATTATATGGTATTTGTCTTTTGCCAACTGGCTTATATCACTTAGCATAATACTCTCCAGCTCCACACATGTTGTCACAAAAGGCAGGAATTCCTCCCTTCTCTCTGCTGTATAGTGTTCCATTGTATAAATGTACCACAGTTTTTTAATCCACTCATCTACTGATGGTCACTTTGGGTGTAGTTGCAGTTTTAAAATACTGGTCAGAGAAACCTCACTAAGACAATGGTATAATAACAAATACTGAAGAAGATGAGGGAGATAGCCATATGGTTATCTGGAGAAAAAACATACCTGACTGAGGGAACAGCAGATGTGAAGGCCTAAAGTGGGAACATTTCTGGTTAAGTTTGAGAAATAGCAAAAAGTTCAACATGGCTGGAGTTAAAGAGAATAGAAGAAGAGTAGTATATCATGGGGTAAAATGGTAATGGGTTAAGAGGAGGTAAGCAGATCTTATAAGGCCTCATTTGTCAGTATAAGATATTTAGTTTTATTGAGTGAGGTGGAAAGCCATTGATGGATTTTGAGATTGGAAATGATATGATCTAACATGTTTTCAAAGAACCACTCCACCCTTAGCACCTTTATCACCTATTCTTTCTAGAAAAAAATGGAGGGGCCCCAGGTTACTTCTTTACCAAGTTCCTTCTGAATGTGGGAAAACCTTTTTCTGATTGTACCTTATATTCAGACAAAATAAACAAGAGCCAAAAAGAGTCCACAAAACAGTGATTTTCAAAGTTGGCTGCACATGAGAATAACCTGAATTTTAAGATTCCAAAGTTTCAGATTACACCTCTAATTATATCAGAATATCGGTAATAGGTCCCAAGTATCAGTATTTTTGAAGCTCTCAATGTGAAGCCTATACTGAGAATTACTAGTCAAGGAAATTGGCCAAACCATCCATGGTCAAACCATTCATGGTATGAATGGGAACCTTGAGTCTACCACTGCAGAGGAATGTGCTTAACAGAATTGGGCCTGGGTCCATTCATCATACCGAGGAATGCAAAATTTGCAAATAATGGGGCATAGAGAAGGTAAATTATTTAACCATTTGGAAGCAGATTATGGGCAAAAGAAATCTCCTAGAGTTCTCTTCCCTTTCCTGGTCTAGGGCTAGGCCAGGAAAGGGAAAGCTGAGAAGAAGCACCAAATGATATAAAAACATTTGGACTATAGGCCAAACATCTATAAATGATGAGGGCGCTGTACAGATTAGAAGCTTGATTCTGAAATAAAGTAGCATTTTCAATGCCAAGCTGAGCAACTGCTTTGATTTGTGCCAGTCCTGTACACGTGGGAAATTGAGTAGGTTCACAGGAGAGGAATGGGCAGGGCATGGGCCAACCACAGTCTTCCTCACCCTGTTTAATCCCACACCTCTTGCACTGTCCAGGCAAAGCAAATATCTTCCCTGAAGGCCTAAATTCTTAATTTAGCCCTGTCATCCTGTCCGCCCATCCTAGATAGAGAGAGCATGTTTCACCCCACTGGCATGTGCAAATTGAGAAGAGCAGCAGCCACAAGCTGCAGCCAGAGGCAGCTGCACCACCAGCAGCCTAAGTACCTTACATCCAGCAGAAACTTGGCCAACATTGATTATTCAGAGCAGAGTGAGCTAATGTGGGGATTATTATTAAGGTCATCCTCATTGCTTCTCTTCTTCCTGGTCTACTTGCATTCTTATTCTTCTAGGTTATTTTTTTTTTTTTGGCCAATCAGGACAGGTGGATGGGCAGGGGGAGCTGCCATATGAAATGAGCAGACACTAGTAATTTTGCCATTCATCAGCCTCTTTAGTTAAACCCAATGAGAATACCCAAATAGCACTTACTAGCATCCATGTTGTAGTATGTATCAAAACTTCATTCCTTTTTCTGGTTGAATAGTATTTCATTCTATGGAAAGACCACATTTTGTTTATCCATTTATTAGTTGATGGATATTTGGGTTGTTTCTACTTTTTGGCTATTATGAGTAATGCTGAGAGGAATATTCATGTACAATTTTTTGTGTGGATATATATTTTCAATTATTTTGGGTACACACCTAAATGCGGAATTGCTGGGTCACGTGATAACAATTTCAGGAACTGCAAGACCATTTTCCAAAGTGTAAACTACTTTACATTCTCACCAGCAATGTATAAGGGTCCCAATTTTTCCACATGCTTGTTAACACTTAATCACCCCCTCTTTTTATTATATCCACTCTAGTGGGTGTGAAGTGGGATTTTATTGTGATTTTGATTTGTATTTCCCTAATCACTTACTAATGATGTTGAGCATCCTTTCACGTGTATTGGCTAATTTTATATCTTCGTGGAGTAACATATATTCACTTTGGCCATTTTTAATTAGGTTACGTGTCTTTTTTATTGTTGAGTTGTAAAATTTCTCTATCTGTTCTATGTATGTCTGTTATCAGATGTCTATGTCATACAGTTTTTTCTCCCATTATGTTAGTTGTCTTTTTATTTTTTGATAGTATCTTTTGAAATGCAAAAGTTTTAATTAAGTATAATTTATCTATTTTTTTATTTTATTGGTTGTGCTTTTTTAGTTGTATTTTTTTAAAAAGCACTACCTAATCCAAGGTCATAAAGATTTACACCTACATTTTCTTATAAGAAAAAATCTAAAATGTATGAAGATTTTTATTTTCTTATAAGAAAATTCATAGGAAGTTTAACATTTAGGTCTTTGTTCCATTTGAAGTTAATTTTGTATATGGTGTGACATAAAGATCCAATCTGATTCTTTTTTTTTAATGTGAATAGCCAGGTTTTTTTTTTTTTTGAAAAGCCTATTCTTCTTCCATTGTGTTGTCTTAGCACACTTTTTAAAAGTCAATTGAGCATAGCATAGCAACTTTATTTATAATGGCTGCAAGTTGAAAATAGCCCAATGTTCACCAACCAAAAAAATGTATAAATATATTATGGAATATCCATACAACAGGCTACATAACAATGGTAAATAACAAATGTTGCTACACACACAACGGATAAATCTCACAGATGTTACATTGAGCAAAGAAAGTCCGAAACATAAGCGTGCTCCTATATAAATCCAATTTACATGAAGTTTAAGGACAGGTAAAACTAATAATGGTGATAGAAGCCAGAATAGAAATTACGTAGGAGAATGCGATGGCATTGGTTGGGAAGAGGCATGAGAGATCTTTCTGAGGTAATGGAAAGGTTTTTATATCTTTATCGGGATAGTGTTTATATGAGTGTAAACATATGTAAAAATTTTATAAGCTTGTCTATATTACTGACTTATCCAGCAGTTTGGAGGAGTCAGCCACATCTCTGCGACACTATAGATGATTACCTAGCTGCAGTTATGAGACATCTCAGAGTAACTCTGATTTTCTTAAAACTTAATTATTCTCTTAAAATAAAAAGCAGTAATCTGACAAAGCACATTGCTGACCACAGGGGAGAATTTGGCATAAGTTCCAAGACTGTCCCTGAATAATGACATTTAACCATTATTAGACAATTCTACCTATATACCTAGGTTTCTTGAGAACAACTAGAGTGTGTGTGATTTTGTTCTCTTTAATAAAGGTAATTGTTAACTTATAATGACAGACAATTTAATTTGTTTGTTTTATATCAAATTTTTGACCAAAAAAAGAGGGGAGAAAAGCCCTCTGTTCATATCCTGGGTCATGATACAGGGATTTGGCAATAAGCCTACCTTGTTTAGACATAGGTCTCAAAGCCAGGGTTAAAGAGAATGTGTTAAGATTCATGCCACATGATGTTTATTAGATGAATGGAGTTCTGGAAACCAAACAAAATAGGGTGTCTCAGACACCCAAAGGCCAGAAGCAGCTGCTATGGAGATTCCAGATGCCTGTGTCAGGAGCTTATCTCAAGGGCAGGTCTTCACTTTGGCTTCTGTCAATGTTTTTCCTGTTTTCGTTTTTGGTTTTTTTTTTTTTTTTTTTTTGTGGGCAAGAAAAGAATACAGGGGAGTTGTTCAGGCCAGTATGCTGGACCTGTGCCCATGACACTTAATTCCCTTGTCATGAGGGCTATGAGACCACTGATGGTTTTGTTCCTTAATAATAAGTGTGGTTAGGGAGGGGAACATGCCTACTGAGGCTAACACTGTAGGCTGGTAAGCAGAACAACACAGGAGGAAGCATCTTCAGCTTGTGAAAAAATGGATTGTGTAGTCCATTTTCTTACAAATAAAGAATGGGAAAGAAAGGCCCTGTTGATGGTGGGAAAACGTGCAAGCTTGCCAGACAGGATGACTCACTCCATTGCCAATGGGGACTTTTGAGGGTAGGAGTGATGGCCTTTCAAGGTCTACCTGCACACTATCCTGTCTTCTGACTGGAAGTACACACTTGGGACGTTCGTACTTTGAGAAGCCACCTGAAGTTCACCTTGGTATGAGGTTAAAAAGTGAGCAAAAAGAATCTCACCCCAACTTTCTCTTTGAGAAGTGCAAACTCTTTGTATCAATTACTTGAGTCTCCCTCATTAAATTAATTTTCTTTGTAGGAAACTATCTCTCAGCATACTTAACTCAGTCTTATTTTGCATAGTTTTTCAAAGCCTTTAGAATGGTTTGATGGAGCTTAGGTCATTTAATTCTCCCAAGAGCTATATAAGTTAGGTGAGAAACATTGTCTCCTTTTTTCAGATTAATTGGAGCCAGAAAAGATTAAGTAACTCATGCAAGGTTATAGCTTGAAAGAAGAAGAGCTACATAAATTGACCAAACATTCCAGGTTGCTAGATACTGTCCTACTTTTAGCACTGAAATTCCTGTATCCTGGATTAGCCTTTTATTCCTGAGCAAACCTGGGTGATTGGTCACACCTATAGCCAGGATTAGAATCCATACCTCCTATATCTCAGACCAATGCTAGTGCTACGGCCCTATGTCATCTATATTCCAAGAACTGTTATCTGAGTAGTGTTTCCCCTTCTCTACACCTTAATGTACCAGGACATTTATTCATGTTGGGTCTTTTCCCCATTCTATTCTGTCTAGGACAGAAGCAATAGCAGTTAGGTGCCCTGAAAGGCACTTCACACAATTTTGATGAAAGAATCATGCTTCAGCTTTCTCAGCCACAAATGAAAAATGATAATCCCTATATTGCTTACTTCACATGGGTGTTGCGTGGAACAAATAATATTGGATGCAAAAGTGCTTTTTAAACTCTTAATAGTTATGACATGTGACAGATTATGGTTATTCTTCCCCCTCCCCCACTGGTAGAAGCCAGCTTCTTATTTTATCGTTCTCTTTCCAGTTAAGCAAGCAATATAGCCACCAACTACATGAACTTTGGCCAGTCCCTTGGCCTCTGTGCTTCAGTTTCTTCATATTCAAACTAGGGATAATAATCATCCCTCCTATGGTTGTTTTAAGGATTTAATTAATTATTACACATAAAACATTTAAAAGGGTTGCTGGCACATGGTCAGGACTATATAAGCATTAGCTATCTTTCGGTTGTCTTTCCCAACCTTTCTACCTCAGAGACAGAGACAAGATTAAGAGGACACATAAATCAAGTGGCATAGAAGCTACTATTTATTTTGCAGTCTCTTCACCTGCTCCCTAGTTTTTTTTGTGTGTGTTCTGTTCCCACAGTTCTCCCATCATGGACTGCCAAGAAAATGAGTACTGGAACCAATGGGGACGATGTGTCACTTGCCAACTGTGTGGGCCTGGACAAGAGCTTTCCAAGGTAAGTTCCCATGGCCAGAATATTTTTTCTATTACATCTTAGAAACCATCTGGCAATTGAGAGTGTCCAAGATTAGGATAGCCCCACCTGTGGCTAATACAGTTCAAAGGGCAAAATATGGAATCCAGGATACGACAATAGCAGTCACAGCTCCAACAAGAAGTCGCCCTGGCAAGATGAGGGTCAGAGGAGTGTTCCATGAGAGAATAGAGTACCTCAAGAGGAGATGTGAAATACAGAGGCCAAGGAAGACTGTTTGGCATTAGGAAAATCTGTCAACTAAAGCAGGGCCCATCCACTTGAGGTTCAGGAGCCGGATATCAGGTCTTGGGAATAGAAGAGAACTAAGAAGACTGAGGAAGTTGTTCAAAGGAGGATTAAGGGATAGGGAACTAGGGATGGTCTAGAATCTCAATTGGTAGAAAGGGTCAGAACAAAACAACCAGCAAGTCGGGCACCTTTTGCTGAGCCCTAGCTTGCAAAGTTGGAGCTGCTATTTTTTTTGGCCTTAGGTCTCTGTTGGTCCCAGAACCTGGAGGTGATGTTAAATTTAGGCTACAGTTGGGCCAAAAAGTGTGGAAGTAGATAGCCAACAGATGTTTTCTTCACACACATATTTTTATATATTTTTATTGAATTTATCGGCGTTATATTGGTTAATGAAATTATAGTCATCAAGTGTACAATTTTATAAGAGATCACCTGTACAGGGCAGGGACAAAGTAGGTTTACAGTTGTTCATATGGAAAATGATTCAATAATTAATAATAATAAATAAATAAGAATAAACACTCTGTTTTACATACAACTGTAGACCTACTTTTGTCCCATCCTGTATATTGTATTGTGTGTTTACCACCCAAAGTGTAGTCTCTTTTTGTCACCATTTATTCCCCCTTTACCCTCTTCTACCTGCCCCCGCCCCCTTTCTCTCTGGTAATCACCATACTGATATCTTTCACACTCAAATCTTATTTTCTGCAGTCGATCAAAATTCAGCCATCACTTATTCACACCATCACACCTTCAAAGTGGCACACATCGTTGTAGGCATAGCACATATGGTAAAACAGATTCAAACCTTTGCCCTCATGGACCTTACCGTTTACTTAGTGAAACAAACAATGAAAGAGATACATATATAAATAAATGATTTAGATATAGAGGTATGATGAGAATTAAATCAGGATGATCTGATGCAGAGTGCTTCGATGGCAACTTTAGATATAGTAGCAGGGAAAGTCCTCTCTACGGAGGTGCCTTCTAGGGAAAGGATACAGCTAATGCAGATACCCAAGGTGAGAATGAATTAGGCATGTTG
Organism: Micronycteris hirsuta; assembly: GCA_004026765.1. Classification (NCBI taxonomy): domain Eukaryota; kingdom Metazoa; phylum Chordata; class Mammalia; order Chiroptera; family Phyllostomidae; genus Micronycteris; species Micronycteris hirsuta. The sequence goes on from PVJI01027753.1 coordinate 8,929, forward strand.
AAGGAAGAGAAAGATTAGTGCAGCTGATGAGTGAGAGGTGACTGAGAGGGAGAGTGGTACACAATGAGATCACAGAGAGAGGTGTGGACCAAACCATGTATAGTGTTAAAATCTATTATTAGAATTTTAAATTTTTTTCTAATTGTACAAGGAATGCCTTGAAAGGTTTGGGGTAGGAAAGTGACATAATCCTCTGGTTGAGGGAAAATATAACTATTATTTGGCCTACCTCTTTCAACCTGTTTCACCTATGAAGAGACTGAAGCTTAGGGATGTCAACAGATACAAGCCCTAACTCTAATTTTACCCCTTTACATGTAACAGTCGGTACCACAGTGGGGTGCCTACATGATTGAAAAGGGATCCCAGAACCAAGGAAAGATCCTCAGAGGTTAGGTCATGCTAGACATTAGGATGGACCTGATGAAATCTTTTTTTCTTTTTGCTTTAACTGTATAATTTAAAAATATATTTAAAGCTTTCTGCTTAAGATCAGGAACAAGACAAGGGTGTCTGCTTTCACTACTCTTATTCAACATAGTACTGGAAGTTCTAGCCACAGTGATAAGACAAGAAAAAGAAATAAAATGCATCCGAATTGGAAATGAGGAAGTAAAACTGTCATTATTTGCAGATGACATGATAGTGTGCATAGAAAACCTTATAATCTCAACCAAAAAACTACTTGATATATGTTTTTCAATTACAGTTTACATTCAATATTATCTTGTATTAGTTTCAGATATACAGCATAGTAGCCAATCACATACTTTACAAAGTATCCCCACTGATATTTTCAGTACCCACCTGGCAACATACATATTTCTTATAATATTATTTTTTAAAGATTTTATTTATTTATTTTTAGAGATAGGGGAAAAGGGAGAGAAAGAGAGGGAGAGACACATCAATATGTGATTGCTTCTCGTGCCTCCTACTGGGGACCTATCCCACAACCCAGGCATGTGCTCCACCTGGAAATCAAATTGGTGGCTCCTTGGTTCACAGAATAGCACTCAATCCACTGAGCCATATCAGCCAGGGCATTATTATAATATTATTGACTATAATCCCTATACTGTATTTTATATTCCCATGACTATTCTGTCACCAATCTATAGTTTTCAATCCCTTCACCCTTTTCACCTAATCCCCCAAATCCCCCTCCTCTGGCAACCATTATTCTTGCTCTCTGCATCTCTGAGTCTTATTCTGTTTTGGTTTGTTTATACAGTTCTTTAAATTCCACATACATAAGTGAAATCATATGGTATTTGTTTTTTCTCTTACTGACTTATTTCATGTAGCATACTACCTTTTAGTCCCATTCATGCTATTGCAAATGGTAAGATTTCATTATTTTTTATGGCTAATATACAGTTGTATGTATGTATGTACCACCACTTTTTTATCCACTTATCTATGGATGGGCACTTGCGTTGCTTCCATATCTTGGCTATTGGAAATAAAGCTGTAATGAACATTGGGTTGCATATATTCTTTCAAATTAGCATTTTGGTTTTCTTTAGTTATATACCCAGAAGTGTAATCACTGGGTCATAAGGCAGCTCCATTTTGAATTTTTTGAGGAACTTCCACACTGTTTTCCATAGTGGGTGCAAAAACCTGCATTCCCACCAACAATGTACAAGGGTTCCCTTTTCTCCACATCCTCGCCAACACTTGTAGTTTGTTGACTTATTGATGATAGCTAGTCTGACAGATGTGAGGTGATACTTTCTTGTGGTTTTAATGTGCATTTCTCTGATGATTAGTGATGTTGAGCATCTTTTCATGTGTCTATTGGCCATTTGTATGTCCTCTTTGGAGAAATGCGTATTAAGGTATTTTGCCCATTTTTAATTGGGTTTTGTTGTTGTTGTTGTTGTTGTTGTTATTGTTGAGTTGTGTAAGTTCTTTATAAATTTTGGATATTAAACTTTTATCAGATGTATCACTGGTGAATATGTTCTCCCATATACAGTGGGTTGTCTTTTCATTTTGTTGATGGTTTCTTTTACCATGCAAAATCTTTTCAGTTTGATGTAACCCCATTTGTTTAGTTTTTTTTTCTTTGCCAGGGAGATATATCAGAATAATATTGCTATGAGGAATGTTCAATATTTTACATCCTATGTTTTATTCTAGAGTTTTATGGTTTTGAGTCTTACATTTAAGTCTTTAATTCATTTTGAGTTTATTCTTTTATGTGATGTATAAAAGTGATTTGGATTCTTATTTTTGCATGTATCTGTTCTATTTTTCAAATACCAATTATTGAATACACTGTCATTACTCCATTGTATGTTCTTGCCTCCTTTATCAAATGTTAATTGACCATATAGGCAAGGGATTCTTTCAGGGCTATATATATACTGTTCCATTGAATTACATCTCAGTTTTTATGCCAATGCCATGTTGTTTTGATTACTGTAGCCTTATAGTATAATTTGACATAGAGAGAGAGAGGAAGGGAGAGAGAGAAAAATTGATGTGTTATATATCCAACATAGTTAATTCTCAAAATTGCTGTGTCTATTAGAGGTCTTTTGTGGTTCCATATAAATTTTTGGATTATTTGTTCTAGTTCTGCAATATACACTATTTGTATTTTGACAAGAATTGTCTTGAATCTAAAGAATAGCTTTTTTGGGGTACTTTGGATATTTTAATGATGTTAATTTTTCTACCCATGAGCATGTTATGTATTTCCATTTATTGGTATCATTTTCAATTTCTTTAGTGTCTTATAATTTCTCAAGTACAGGTCTTTTAAAAAAGATTTCATTTATTTATTTTCAGAGTGAAGGGAAGGGAGGGAAAAAAGGGAGAGAAACATCAATGTACAAAGAGAAAGATTGATCAGTTGCCTATTGCACACCCCCAACTGGGGACCTGGCCCACAGCCCAGGCATGCGTCCCAAAGGGAATCAAACCAGTGGTCTTTTGGTTTGCAGGTCAGCGCTCAATGCACTGAGCCAAACCAGGCAGGCTCAAGTACAGGTTTTTTTTTTTTTTACATCTTTGGCTAAATTTGTTCCTAAGCATTTTATTTTATTTATCTTCACCAAAGGACATTTTTTCATTGCCTTTTTTTCTTAGAGGGAGAGAAAAGGAGAGAGAAAAAAATTGATGCAAAAGAGAAACATTGACTGGTTGCCTTCCCATACGCACCTGGACCGGAGATCTTATATGCCTGGACTGGGACCAAACCCACAATCCAGATATGTGCCCTGACTGGGAATGGAACCCGCAACATTTTGGTTTTGAGACAAGGCTACAACCAGCTGAGCTACACCAGTCAGGACTTAATTTTATTTTCTTTGATGCAATTGTAAATGGGATGGTTTTCTTATTTTGCCTTTCTGATAGTTCATTTTTTAGTAAAAAATGCAACTGTTTGTTTATTTTCTGCTTTGTTTCCAGTGTCTTAGGAGATATATTGGCAAAAATATTTGTACATTCAATATTTGAGGTATTACTCCTATTCTTCTAGGAAAATTCTAGAAGTAAAATCCTTTTCTTCTAGGATTTTTATGGTTTTGTGACTTACATTTAAGTGTTTTATCCATTTCGAGTTTATTCTTGTATATGGTGTGAGTTGGTAGGTAGTCTAGTTTCATTTCTTTGCATGTACCAGTCCAGTTTTCCCAACACCATTTATTGAAGAGACAGTCTTTGCTCCATTGTATGATCTCGCCACCTTTGTCAAATATCAATTGCTCATATAGACATGGGTTTATTCCTGGACTCTCTGTTCTATACCATTTGATCTGTACATCTGTTCTTGTGCCAGTACCAGGTTCTTTTTATTACAGTGGCCTTATACAAGGTCTGTCCAGAAGGTTTCCAGCCATGCAGTATGAACAATTGAGACATGTATTGAAAAAAGATACAAGATAAAAGAAACATTGTACATAGGACAATGATGCCTCAGTCTCCTTCAAAATAGGCACCCTGGGACCTCACACAGTTCTTTCCTAATCACCATCAGCTTCCCTGTTGCATTTTCCTGAATCTCATCAATGGTCTGAAATCTCTTCCCTTCAAAGGTGATTTTAGTCTTGAGAAAACCAGAAGTTGCAGGATGCCAAAACTGGGCTGCAGGGGGCAGAGATGTGATGTGTGAGTGGGCGCATTGTCATGATGAACCTTCCAATGACCAGTTGCCCATGGTGGCAGCCTTCTGAATCAGCTGAATAGTTTCCACAGAGGAATGATCAAGCTTAAGTCAAAATTAGATGCAGATTCATTGGTCTACTTGCTCAGTGATTTTGTATTAAACAGCCACAGACTTCACATGCTCACTCAGTGACATCTACTGCCCTTACTGACTAGTACAGTGAAGTTGTCAGTGTTCATGCATGTGCATTCCAGTCTTCTCTCCTTGGCTGAGAGGCTACATTGATATCACACAAACCATTCTCATTACATATTAATAATGGCTGGACATTTTCCGGACATACCTGGTAGCATAGTTTACTATCAGGAATTGTGATACCTACAGCTTTGTTATTCTTTTGTAAGATTGCTGAGGCTATTTGAGGTCTTTTTTAGTTACACATACATTTTTGGAATATTTGTTCTAGAAGTATGCCTTTGGTATTTTAATAGGAATTGTATTGAATGTATAGATTGCTTTGAGTGGAATAGCCATTTTAGGGATTTTCATTCTTCCAATCCACTAACATAGTATATGCTTCCACTTATTTGTATCTTACTCGATTTCTTTCTTCAGTGGCCCGTGGTTTTCAGAGTACAGTTATTTTATCTCCTTGGTTAAATTCATTCCTAGGTACTTTTTTTTTTGCAATAATAAATAAAATTGTTTTCCTAGTTTCTCTTTCTGATAGCTTATTATTTGTGTATAAAAGTGCCATCAGTTTCTTGCTATTAAATATGTATCCTTCTACTTTGCCAAATTAATTTACTAGGCCTAGTAATTTTTTGGTGGAGTTTTTAGGGTAAGCTATGTACAATATCATATCATCTTTGAATAATGACAGATTTACTCCCTCCTTTCCAGTTTGGATGCCTTTTATTTCTTCTTCTCTGATCCCTGTGGCTAGGACTTCCAAAACTATAATAGGAGTACATCAAATTAAGTTTCTCTGCTCTGACTGGTGTGGCTCAGTGGGTTTTCCTGCAAACCAAAGGGTCACCATTTTGATTCCCCGTCAGGACATATGCCTGGGTTATGAGCCAGGTTCCTGGTTGGTGGTGTGCAAGAGGCAACCAATTGATGTTTCTCTTGCACATCAATGTTTCTCTCCCTCTCTTTCTTCGTCCCTTCCCCTCTCTCTAAAAATAAATAAATAAAATCTTTCAAAAAGCATTTGTACAGCTAAAGAAAAGATCAGCAAGACAAATAGGGAACCCACTGTATGGGAGAACATTTTACCAATCATACATCTGACAAGGGTTTAATCTCCAAAGTATACAAAGAAATAATACAACTCAATGTTGGGAAGACAAACAACCTAATTAAGAAATGGGCAAAAGACCTGAATAGACACTTCTCCAAAGAGGACATACAGATGGCCCACAGACATATGAAAAGATGTTCAACATCACTAATCATTAGAGAAATGCAAATTAAAACCACAATGAGATATCACCTCACACCTCTCAGAATGACTCCCATCAATAAATCAACGAACAACAGGTGTTGGCAAAGTTGTGGAGAAAAGGGAACCCTAATGCACTGTTGGTGGGAATACAGTCTAGTGCAGCCACTGTGGGAAACAATATGGATTATCCTTAAAAAATTAAAAATGGAACTCCATTTTTACCCAGCAATTCCAGTTCTGGGAATATACCCCAAGAATCCTGAAACACCAATACAGAAATATACATGCATCCTTATGTTTATCACAGAACTATTTACAATAGTCAAGATTTGTAAACAGCATAAGTGCTCATCAAAGGATGAGTGGATAAAAAAAAGCCCTGGTACATTTACACAATGGAACATTATGCAGCAGTAAAAAATAAGAAACTCTTACATTTTGCAACAGCATGGATGGATTGGAGAAAATTATTCTAAATGAATTAAGCTAGTCAGTGAAAGAAAAACACCACATGATCTCACTTATATGTGGAAACTAATGCACATAACAAACCATGGAACAAAATAGTAACAGAAGCTTAAGTACATAAGACAGACTGACAGCTGCCAGAGAGGTGGAGGTGTAGGGATGAAAGATGGTGAAGTGATTAACCAAAGAACATGTATGCACAACCCATGGACACGAACAATAATATGGGGATTGACTAGGGGTGGGAAAAAGGTGGGGCTGGGTGGAGTTAGGGAAAGGCGAAAAAAGTGGGAACAACTGTAACAGTATAAACAATAAAAATTAAAATGCGATCAAATTCTGGATATTTATTTTGTATCCTGCTAGTTTACTGAATTAATCAGTTCTAGTAGTTTCTTGTTGGAATCTTTTGTAGGTTTATCTATATACAGTATCGTGTCATTTGCAAATAATGACAGTTTTACTTCCTCCTTTCAAATTTGAATGCCTTCTATTTTTCTTGTCTGATTTCTGTGCCTAGGCCTTCAGTACTATGTTGAGTACAAGTGGTGAAAGCAGACATCCTTGTTTTGTTCCTGATCTTAAGGGGAATGCTTCTAGTTTTTGCCCATTGATCATGATGTTAGTTGTGGGTTTGTCATATATGTCCTTTATTACATTGAGGTATGTTCCCTCTATCCCCACTTTGCTGAGAGTTTTTATCATAAATGGGTGCTGGATTTTGTTAAATGCTTTTTCTTCATCCATTGATATGATTTTATTTTTATCTTTCATTTTTTCTGTGGTATGTCACATTTTTTGATTTCCAGATATTGTGCCAGCCTTCCATACCAGGAATAAATCCAGCTTAGCACAGTGTATAATCTTTTTAATGTATTGCTGGATTTGGTTTGCTAATATTTTGTTGAGAATTTTAGCATCGAAGTTCATCTGGAATATGGGTCTATGATTGGCTTTCTTTGTAGTAATTTTATCGTGTTATGACATTAGGATAGTGCTGGCTTCATAAAATGAGCTTGGCAGTCTTCCTTCCTTCTTACTCTTGTAGTTGTTTCCGTATGATAGATGTTAGTTCTTTGAATATTTTGTAAAATTCATCTGTGAAACCATCTTCTCCTGGACTTTTGTTGGTTGGGAGTTTTTTGATTACTTCTTTGATTTCATTAGTTGTAATCAGCCTGTTCAAATTTTGCATTTTTCCTGATTCAGTTTTGGAAGAATGTATGCTTATAGGAATTGATCCATTTCTTCCAGATCACCATTTTGTTGACATGTAATTGTTCAGAATCTTTTCTCATAATCTTTTGTATTTCTGTGGTGTCAGGTTTTACTTTTCCTTTTTCATTTCTGATTTATTAACTTCCTTTCTTCTTGATGAATCTGGTTAAGTTTTATCAATCTTTTTTATATTTTTAAAGAACAAGCTCTTAATCGCTTCTCGGCCTTTTGGCTAAGATCAAGTGTAAAGAACAAGCTCTTGGTTCCATGCATGTTTTGTATTGCTTTGTTTAACACTATATTTTGGGGTTTTTTTGTTTTTTGTTTTCCAATAATTACTTTATTGTTGTTCAATTAAAGTTGTCTGCATCCTCTCCCCTCCCCTCCCCCAACCACCCCAATCCCACCTCCCTTCCCTGCCTCCCTCCTCCCCCTTGGTTCTGTCCATGTGTCTGTCCTCTATAGTGGTTCATGAAAACCCTTCTCCCCATTGTCCACTCCCCCCTCCCCCCTGGCTATTGTTAGACTGTTCTTAATTTCAATGTCTCTGGTTATGTTTTTCTTGCTTTTTTCTTTTGTTGCTTATGTTCCAGTTAAAGGTGAAATCATATGGTATCTGTCCCTCACCACCTGGCTTACTTCACTTAGCATAATGCTCTCCAGTTCCATCCGTGCTGTTGCAAAGGGTATAAGCTCCTTTTTCCTCTCTGCTGCGTAGAATTCCATTGTGTAAATGTACCATAGTTTCTTGATCCATTCATTTGTAGATGGGCACCTAGGTTGTTTCCAGCACTTAGCTATTGTGAATTGTGCTGCTATGAACATAGGAGTGCAAAGGTTCTTTTGAATTGGTTTTTCAGGATTCTTAGGGTATAATCCCAGTAGTGGAGTTGCTGGGTCGAAAGGTAGTTCCATTTTCATTTTTCTGAGGAAGTTCCATACTGTTTTCCACAATGGCTGCACCAGTCTGCATTCCCACCAACAGTGCAGTAGGGTTCCCTTTTCTCCACATCCCCTCCAACAGTTATCCGTTGCTTTGTTGATGATGGCCATTCTGACTGGTGTGAGGTGGTATCTCATTGTGGTTTTAATTTGCATCTCTCTGA
>PVJI01027754.1:0-17279 GCA_004026765.1 Micronycteris hirsuta
TTTCCATGTCACTTTAAATTGCAATTTTCTATTCATAGATCTAATTAACATTTGGAAGTTGGGAGAACTTTCTTATTTTAAATGTATTCATTTTATATTGCTAATACACACATAGGTAATAAGTGGGGTTTTTTTAGTCAAAATTGTATATTTCAAAGGTGAAATAAATATAACCTGGTTATTCTTTTAGGTCTTAGGAATTGTAAGAAAGAGTGAGAGAGACAGAAATTTTCAATGTTCCTATGTTTTGGTAACCAGAGAATGATACCACATTCTGAATTTAGGACTTAAAAAAAAGAGATCAAATCTTGGTAACAGTATTTAAAATATCAGTAATAAGAGATATCTACACTACACCAAATGGAGATATGCAATAATGTGAGACATGGAAGCCTAAATATCAAAGAAAAAGAAAGAGAATGATGAGCCAGATATATAGCTATATGATTTTTCACTGTAAAGTTGGTATTAGAAGCCTCCTAGAAAGATTTTGTAGAATATTAAAGCCTATCATAAGGCAATCCTATATGTTTTTCTATGTGGGAACACTATCATTTAAGCAATGTACTGATAATGAGAAGTTTAAATAAGAGCTTAATATAAACAAGCCAGAAGTAAAATTAAGTGACTCAATCAGGAATCACCAATCAATTGCCTACTTTACTCAGGCTTATAACTCAAAGGAAGAAAGTAGGACTTGTATAACATAGTGTCATCATATTTACTTCTAGTTCTGCAGCCAACACTGTCCCAGTGTCAAGAAGACACACGGGATGGATCACTGAAAATAGAGTACCTTCTATCAAGGACACAGCAACTCTTCAGCAGTTATTTGGTGATTTCCAAGTAGACACATAGAATCTTTGTGACCCAATATTCCCACTTTTGAAGAGAAGCTGGGAATCTGTTTTTATGCTAATTCCCTACTTTTAACTATTAAACAGTGCATGAGATAAACAGAATATATCTCCACACTAGATTGAGGCTGCTGACCAAAATTTCAGAACTTTCATACTACTTGGATAAATGCTTTTAATATCATATATGTGAAACAATGAAATTTACGTAACAGCAATGTAGCTGATAGATGACCAGATTGGGTTTCAGAAACTGTTCTTTAATCCTGATTATATGATTTAAAAATCATATGTGAACATCATTTACTTACCATCTATTTGATGAGAATGAAATGAAAAAAAGAAAATGCTCAGGAGTCAAAGATATTTTAAAAATTCATAGCATCAAAATTAAGTTGTGTTAGTACTTATGGTTAATTTCAAATCAATAGCTTTAATGTGGTTCTTTGCAATTCATGTTACTGTATCAATATAGTGTATATAGGATATACAGAAGTATACAGTAAAATTCCATCTTTTCCACCTCCCCTCCTCTATAAGCTGCAGACCTAACATGATGCTGCTCACTCCACCTCACCACTTAATGATGATAGATGATGTTTTGGGGAGAATGTGGTTATGATCAGTATTAAATACTTATGATACATATTTAATAACATATTAAATACTCTCCAGCATATAGTTATTTATCTTAATACACTTAATAAGTCAAATTACCATTAATCACTTAGGAAAATAACATTTCTAGTAGATATGCAGAAGTACAATACAGTCCTTGAACTATAGTTAGTCACCTACCAACAAAATTCCCAAATCACAGAAGAAATTACTTCTGTATGACTTCAATGTCATGTTTAGAAAGTTGGACCTATATGGGAAATATTCTCAAGCTTTAGAAAAATTAATAATAAAGAATTCAAAGACAACATGTAATCATCTGAGAAAATATGATAAAACATGCTCACTGAAACTGAAATGGTCCTTAGTTAAAAAAATTTAAGAAAGTAAATTAAAATGCCAAGAAAAATTGATAACTTTAGCAATAAAGAATGTGCTTCACTCACACTATAAAAGGAAAAGGCTTCAGTCTTTAAATGAAATACTCATGAAACAAAAGATGAAGACTTTAAGTATTAGATCAAGTTCAAGACTGGGCATGAACTCATGATCCAATAGTTTATGTGCATATTAAACATTCAGTACAGGAATCTGTTCTTTGGAATGAATTCCATTTTAATTTAATTGACTGACAGTTAATTTTACCAATTCTAGGAAAGAAACTGACTGGAAATATAATTGTATTCAAGAACATATACTGAGCATTAGCCAATGGATGAGTTTCTCGGAGTTTCAGTAGCAGGTGCATTAAGTAATTATTTTATTATATTGTTACAATAGTTTTTCTTTCCTCAAATCTTGTATCTTCTCACATATATCAAAATTAAGTATAAGCTGATAGGCAAAAGCACATATGCAAATTTAGTTATTATTAGTATTTGTCCCCAAAACTTGCTGGAAACTTAGTTTAAAGAGGTATTTCTGTTTTATTTTCAGCATTAGTTGTTTGTGTGGAGGACACTGCATGTATTAATCATTTGAAATGAAAACTCCCTCATGAAATCTCCCTAGAAGCATGTGTAAGCACTTTAATTTCAAAAGACTGATGGAATAGAAATACACCCACAGAAGCTTTGGCCAATTTGACATTCTCTTTTTAAAGATCTAGGAAAAAAGCAAGGTTAAGGCAGCCACAGTCAGAATGCCTCCTCCAAGTGTGTATAAACCCATGAAATGTGCAGAAGGCCTGAAAAGCAGCCGAAAAATTCAGTGAAAGTAATCATCTGCTCTTCAGTCAGAGTCAACAAGCTCCTCAGGTGAGATAACATTTTGACTTTGAGTCCATCCCCAGTGCAACCGGCCTGAGGCCACACTTCCCTGGAGAAGGACCTTGTCCATCACTACTATCAGTTCAGCCAAAGCATCTTATCCATTTATGTATTTTCAGTTTTCAACAATGTATTAGAAAGAGAAAAACAGACAAAGCTTCTTCTAAAAGCCTAAGGAATCTGTATTCCTTTTGAGCAAAGTAACCTGCAGGCATTTTTCAAAGCTACTAATAAAAAAGCTCTGAATGACAGTATGTTGGGTGAACCAAAATAAAGCCTTTCAAGTACATACTAATGTTATGAAATATGGTGAAATTTGGAAAAGAAAGAAAAACTAATAGGATCAGAGAGGATAGATAGAACGTATTAATTTATTATTACAAGGACTCAGTCTCATTTGCCTGGCTTAGTGTTAATTCTTAAAATTAGGAACTTGTACATAATAACAAAATGGCATTTAAAACTAGAACATGAACTTCCACAAAAACACACAAAGAAAGAAGCTTTGAAGATAAAAATTCATATATCCTCATTAAAGACCTTAGTTTGTGTTTTACATTGTGAGCATTTCATGTGCATAGGTTTCAATGTGCTCTTTTCTGTGCACACAGTCAATGTCATATAACAGGTATTCAATAAATGTTTGTTGAATGTTTAATGAAACTTTTAGATCAAAGGGTCTTAACATTGAGGCAACAGAAGATATTTAAGAGATCCATAAGCCCCTGAAATTGTAAACAAAGCACCTCTGTTCATCTACAAAAGTCCATTTTATTCCTATGGAGAAATTCTATCTATTTCATCATATTTCCAAAGGACATCAGGACTCCCCTCCTATAAATGATATTCTTTTAATTAAAAAATATAAAGACAATCCTTTAAGTCAGTATAGCATAATAGAAAGGTCTAGGATTTAACAAAACCCTCTGTGAGCTTCAGACTTAACAGTAATCTGTGAGGAACATTTCTGTTACATTAAAAAGAAGATAAGGATGCTGATTAGGATCAGTTGTTTTCAACTTTATAACAAAATTATATCCAATGGAGTAACACAAATTAAAAATATAAAGCAGTAATAATGGATATAAACATAAAAAATTGTAAGTAACAGTGTTGTGTATAATTGACGTGATCATCTATCTAACAGACATGGGATAATGTGTAAGATAATTACAATTCATATAAGAGTTAAAGATTGCCAGATACTGAGATCAATATTTTAAAACAAAGACATTTTAATAAATTAGACAGAAAAAAGTGGACACTTCCAACCAAGATGGAGGCGTAGGTAGATACACGGTGCCTCCTCACACAACCAAAAGAAGGGCAACAACAAATTAAAAAAAAATAAATAACCAGAACTTCCAGAAAATCAAACTGTATAGAAGTCTGACAACCAAGGAGTTGAAGAGACATTCATCCAGACCAGTAGGAGAGGCAGAGACAGGCAGCCAGGCAGAGAGGAATCTCCCAAAAGCGGTGCCTGGTGGACCCAGTGAGTCAGCGGCTGGTGGAGCAGCATTCCCATATGTGCATGCAAATAAACCAGGAGGAACAACAGGGAAGCAAGACAGACCACACAACCCGGGGTTCCAGCATGGGGAAATAAAGCCTCAAACTTATGACTGAAAAAACCTGTGAGGGTGGTAGCATCGGGAGAAACTCCCAGCCTCACAGGAGAGTTCATTGGAGAGACCCACAGAATCCTAGAATATACACAAACTCACCCACCTGGGAATCAGCACCAAAAGGGTCCAATTTGCTTGTGGGTAGCAGAGGAAGTGACTGAAAGCCAGCCGAGAGCTGAGTAAGTGGCACTGTTCCCTCTCAGACCCTTCCCTCACATACAGTGCCTAAATGCAATGATATGGATTGCCCCACCCTGGCAAATACCTAAGACTCCACCCCTTTCTACATAACAGGTGTGTGGAGACAAAAAATGGCCCAAATGAAAAAACAGATCAAAGCTTCAGAAAAAAATACAACTAAACAATGAAGAGATAGCCAACCTATGCAGATACAGAGTTCAAAACACTGGTAATCAGGATACCCACAGAAATGGTTGCATAAGGTCACAAAATAGAGGAAAACGTGAAGGCTATGAAAAGTGAAATAAACAAAAAAGTACAGGGAGTGAACACTGAAAGGAAGGTAACCAGACTCAAATCAATGGTTTGGAGCAGAAGGAAGAAAGAAACATTCAACCAGAACTGAATAAAGAAACAATAATTCGAAAAAAAGAAAAAGAAAAAAAGGAGGACTTCCGGCCAAGATGGAGGCATAGGTGGATGCACTGTTCCTCCTCACACAACCAAAAAAGGGAAAAAAAGCAATTTAGAGGGCAAGGGCAGCCAGATCTGACAGAAAACTGAACTGAGTGAAAGTCCGACAACCAAGGAGTTAAGATATGCTCATCCTGACTGGTAGGCGGGGCGGAGCCAGGTGGAGGGCGTTCGTGGAGACAAGGTTTGTGGAGTGGTGCCAGTGGCACTCCAGCTGCCTGAAGCGGCCCGTGGTGGGCGTGCCTGGCCAAAGCACAGTGGGCACACTCTTCCAGACCAGGGCTGAGACTGGTGGACAGGGCGGTCCCTCATTAGCACGTGGATAGACCGGGAGGAAAAGCTTGGGGGTGGAACAGACTGCTTGGCCCACCAATGCAGGGAAATAAAGTCTCAAACCACCTATTGAGGACACCTGTGAGGGTTGAGGCGGTGGCAGGAGGAACCCCAAGCTTCATAGGAGAGTTTGATGGGGAGGCCCACGGGACTCGGAACTGTGCAGGCTCACCCACTCACCACGGAGCCAGCAAAGAGGGGATCAACTTGCTTGTGGGCAGTTGGGGAGGTGTGGAGAGAGGAGCAAGTGCCATTGTCCTCTCAGACCCTGCCCCCACAGACAGCACCACAACACAACGACATGGGTTACACCGCCCCCACAGATAGTGTCACAACAGAACGACGTGGGTTTCCCCGCCCTGGTGAACACCTAAAGCTCTGCCCCTTAAAGTACCAGGTGCACCGAGGGGAAAAAAAAACCCAAATGAGAGAGAAATAAATTGTGGCAAGATGGGGGGAACAGAGTCTACTTCCTCCTCCCCACAACCAAAACACCTAGCTGATTTTCTGAGGAACTGAGCAAACTCCCAACAGTATTCCAGCATATATGAAGACTGGTTATCAAGATTACAGGGGAAATTAAACGATCAGATGCCTGACACAGACAGGAGGACCAGGGGAGCAGGCCTGACTGGACACTTTTAAAGCCAGCCAGCAGTTTTTGTTTGTTTGTTTGTTTGTTTGTTTTCCCCACCCTCCACCCTATCTCTCTTTCTTTATTTTTTAATTCCTTCTTCCATCCTTTCATTTAGTATTCCTAGTCTTCTCCTCTTCTTATTTTTTATTTTCATTTTTTATTTTTATTTTTATATTTTTTATTTTTTATTTTTTTTACTCTGTTTTTCTTTCCTTTCTCATTTTCCTCCCCCTCTCTTCTTTATCCACAGGTGAGAAATTAAAACCTGGAGTTGAAAAGAGAACAGAGCTAGACCCAGACAAGGGTCAGCCCTAAAAACAGAGACAGTGATACAAAATTAACTTCGATACTCCAGGAAACTTGACAGATCAATTTAAGAAACAGAGGCTAGCAAGAAGAATCTCACAAACAATGCGAAGACAAAGAAACAATCCCAAAATGAAAGGAAAAGAGGAAGCTCCAGAAAGAATGATAAACGAAACAGAGGCAAGCCAACTATCAGATAGTGAGTTCAAACCATTGGTTATCAGGAAGTTCAAGAAGCTTGATGAGCTCGCAGAGAACAGGGAAGCTATAATGAACTCATGAAAACTATGTCAACATGAAAAAGGAAATAGAAATGATCCATAAGGGCCAAGAGAAAATGAAGAATACAATATCTGAACTGAAGAACACAATAGAAGGAATCAAAAGCAGGCTTGATGAAGCAGAGGACCGGATCAGCGATCTGGAAGACAAGCTAGAAAAAAACAGCCGAAAGAGCAGGAACAGGAAAAAAGACTCAGAAAGAATGAAGAGGTATTAAGGGAAATGCAGGACAACATGAAACGTAATAATATCCGTATTATAGGGACACCAGAAGGAGAAGAAGAAGAGCAAGGGATAGAAAACGTGTTTGAAAAAGTAATGATGGAAAACTTCCCTAATCTGATGAGAGAAAAAGTCACACAAATCCAAGAAACACAGAGAGTCCCAATCAAAAGAAACCCAAAGAGGCCCACTTCAAGACACATCATCATTAAAATGGCAAAATTCCAAGACAAAGAGAGAATCTTAAAGGCAGAAAGACAGAGACAGGAAGTGACATACAAGGGAGCCCCGATAAGGTTAGCAGCTGACTTCTCAATGGAAATGCTCCAAGCCAGAAGAGAATGGCAAGAAATATTCCAAGTAATGAGAACCAGCGGCCTGCAACCAAGGCTACTCTACCCAGCAAGATTCTCTATTAAGATAGATGGCCAAATAAGGAGCTTCCCAGACAAAAGAAGTCTAAAAGAATACACCTCCACCAAACCAGCTCTGAAAGAGATGCTAAAGGGACTGCTTTAAGTAAAGGAAGGAAAAGAGAGAGAGAAAGGAAAACAGATACAAAAAAAATGGCAATGAATAAGTACCTATCGATAATAACCTTAAACATAAATGGATTAAATGCTCCAATCAAAAGACATAGATTAGCTGAATGGATAAGAAAGCACAATCCACACATATGCTGCCTACAAAACACCCACCTCAGGACAAAAGACCTACACAGACTGAAAGTGAAGGGCTGGAAACAAGTTTTCCAAGCAAATGGACAGGAAAAAAGAGCTGGGGCAGCAATACTCATATCAGACAAAATGGACTTCAAAAAAAGGCCACAAAGAGAGACCCAGAAGGACACTTTATAATACTCAAGGGTAGAATCCACCAAGAAGACAAACATTGTAAATATAAATGCACCCAACACAGGAGCACCCAAATACATAAAGAAAATCTTGGAGGACTTCAAGAAAGATATTGATAGCAACACAATTATAGTAGGGGACTTCAACACCCCACTGTCAAAAATGGACATATCTGCCAAACAAAATATCACCAAAGATATTGTGGCATTGAACAATATTCTAGATGAAATGGACTTAACTGATATATATAGAGGCTTTCACCCCAAAGAAACTAAAAACACATTCTTTTCAAATGCACATGGAACATTTTCAAAAATAGACGATATGATAGGACACAAAACAAGCCTCAACAAATTCAAGAAAATTGAAATCATATCAAGTACTTTTTCTGACCACAAAGGGCTGAAATTAGAAACGAACCCAAAGTAAAAACCCCCAAACACTCAAAATCATGGACATTGAATAGCATGCTATTAAACAATGAATGGGTCAAGGATGAGATTAGGGATGAAATCAAAAAGTTTCTTGAAACAAGTGAAAATTAACTGACAACAACCCAAAACTTGTGGGACACTGCAAAGGCAGTCCTGAGAGGGAAGTTCATAGCGATACAGGTCTACCTAAAAAAAATAGAAAGAGTACACACAAACAACTAAACCCTGCGCCTACAAGAACTGGAGGAACAACAACAAAGACAACCAAAAGCAAGTAGAAGGAAGGAAATAACCAAGTTCAGATCAGAATTAAATGGCATAAAGACTAAAAAAAACAATTCTAAGGATCAATGAATCCAGGAGCTGGTTCTTTGAAAAGATAAGCAAAATTGACAAGCCTTTAAGCAGGATCATCAAGAAAAAAAGAGAGAGGACCCAAATAAACTCAATCAGAAATGAAAGAGGAGACATTACAATTGAGGCCACAGAAATACAAAGGATTGTAAATCACTACTATGAAGAACTGTATGCCAAGAAATATGAAAACCTAGGTGAAATGGATGAATATCTAGAAAAATATAATCTTCCAAAACTCAATAAAGAAGAAGCAGAAAGCCTGATCCAACCAATAACAGCAGATGAAATTGAAGCAGTAATCAAAAAACTCCCAACACATAAAAGCCCTGGACCAGATGGTTTCACAGGAGAATTCTACAAAGCATTTAAGGAAGAACTAACACCTATCCTTCACAGACTATTCCAAAAAATCCAAAATGAAGGAAGATTCCCAAACTCTTTATGAAGCCGCATCATCCTAATCCCAAAACCAGAAAAAGACATAACAAAGAAACAAAACTTCAGGCCAATATCGCTGATGAATATTGATGCTAAATTCCTCAACAATATTAGCAAACCACATCCAGCAATACATTAAAAAGATCATACACCATGACCAAGTAGGTTTCATCCCAGGGATGCAAGGATGGTACAACATTCGCAAAACAATAAATGTAATACATCACATAAACAAAAGCAAAGACAAAAATTACATGATCATATCAATAGATGCAGAAAAAGTATTCGATAAGGTACAGCATCCATTTATGATAAAAACACTTAACAAAGTGGGAATAGAGGGAGCATTCCTCAACATAATAAAGGACATATATGAGAAACCAACATTATACTCAATGGACAAAAACTAAAATCTTTCCCACTAAGATCAGGAACAAGACAAAGTTGTCCACTATCACCACTTCTATTCAACATAGTACTGGAAGTTTTAGCCACAGTAATCAGACAAGAAAAGGAAATAAAAGACATCCAAATTGGAAAGGAGGAATCAAAACTGTCGTTGTTTGCAGATGACATGATAGTGTACTTAGAAAATCCTATAAACTCCACCAAAAAAAATACTCGATCTAATAACTGAATTCGGCAAAGCAGTGTGATACAAAGTCAACATCCGGAAATCAAAAGAATTTTTGTATACCAACAGTGAAACAGCAGAAACAGAAATCAGGGGAAAAAATCCCATTTGATATAGCAACAACAAAAAAAAAATACCCGGGAATAAACCTTACCAAGGAGGTAAAAGACCTATACTCAGTAAACTACACAACACTGAAGAAAGAAATCATGGAAGACACAAACAAATGGAAACATATACCATGCTCATGGATTGGAAGAATCAACATCATCAAAATGTCCATATTCCCCAAAGCAATTTATAGATTCAATGCCATCCCTATCAAAGTACCAATGGCATATTTCACAGATATAGAACAAACACTTCAAAAATTTATATGGAACCATAAACAACCCCGAATAGCAGCTGCAATTTTGAGAAAGAAGGGCAAATCAGGAGGGGTCACAATTCCTGATATCAAACTGTATTACAAGGCCATTGTAATCAAAACAGCTTGGTACTGGCATAAAAACAGACAGATAGACCAATGGAACAGAATAGAGAGCCCAGAAATAAACCCAAGTCTCTATGGGCAATTAATCTTTGACAAAGGGGGCAGAAGCATGAAATGGAATAAAAATAGCCTCTTCAACAAATGGTGTTGGGAAATCTGGATGGCTACATGCAAAAAAATGAAACTTGAGCACCAACTTACACCATACACAAAAATAAATTCAAGGTGGATAAAAGATTTAAATGTAAGTCGTGACACCATCAAAGTTCTAGAGGAAAACATCAGTAGGAAAATCTCAGACATTCCACACAGCAACATCTTCAATGATATGTCCCCTAGAGCAAGGGACATAAAGGAAAGAATAAACAAACGGGACCTTATCAAAATAAAGAGTTTCTTTGGGGCTAAAGAAAACAGTATTAAAATAAAAAGAGAACCAACTGTATGGGAAAACGTTTTTGCCAATAATACCTCAGACAAGGGTTTGATCTCCAAAATATATAAAGAACTCATACGACTCCACTCCAAGAAGACAAAAAACCCAATTAAAAAATGGTCAAAAGACATGAACAGATGCTTCTCAAAAGAGGACATACAGAGGGCCCAGAGACATATGAAAAGATGCTCAGCATCATTAGCCATCAGAGAGATGCAAATTAAAACCACAATGAGATACCACCTCACACCACTCAGAATGGCCATCATCAACAAAGCAACAGAAAACTGCTGGAGGGGATGTGGAGAAAAGGGAACCCTACTGCACTGTTGGTGGGAATGCAGACTGGTGCAGCCACTGTGGAAAACAGTATGGAACTACCTCAGAAAACTAAAATGCAACTGCCTTTTGACCCAGCAATTCCACTACTGGGATTATACCCTAAAAGCCCTGAAACACCATTTCAAAAGAACCTATGCACTCCAATGTTCATAGCAGCACAATTCACAATAGCCAAGTGCTGGAAACAACCTAAGTGCCCATCTACAAATCAGTGGATCAAGAAACTATGGTACATTTACACAATGGAATTCTACACAGCAGAGGGGAAGAAGGAGCTTATACCCTTTGCAACAGCATGGATGGAACTGGAGAGCATTATGGTAAGTGAAGTAAGCCAGGCAGTGAGGGACAAATACCATATGATCTCAACTTTAACTGGAACATAATCAACAAAAGCAAAAAGCAAGCAAAGCTTTTTCAGAGACATTGAAATTAAGAACAATCTAACAATAGCCAGGGGGAGGGGGGAGGGGAAAATGGGGAGAAGGGTCTTCAGGAACCACTATAGAGGACACATGGACAGAACCAAGGGTGGAGAGGGAGGCAGGGAAGGGAGGTGGGATTGGAGTGGGAGGGGAGGGGAGAGTTTGCAGACAACTGTAATTGAATAACAATGAAGTAAAAAAAAAAAATTAGGAGAGGCTGAGGAACCTCCAGGACAACTTTAAAATTTCCAACATCCGAATCATAGGGATGCTAGAAGGAGAAAAGAAAGAGCAACAAAATGAAAACTCATTTGAAAAAATAATGAAAGAGAACTTCCCTAATCTGGCAAAGGAAATAGACTTTCAGGAAGTCCAGGAAGCTCAGAGAGTCCCAAAGGAGTTGGACCCAAGGAAGCACACAACAAGGCACAATGTAATTACATTACCCCAGATTAAAGATAAGGAAAGAATCTTGAAAGCAGCAAGAAGAAAGGAGACAGTTACCTACAAAGGAGTTCCCATAAGACTATCATCTGGTTTCTCAAAAGAAACTTTACAGTCAAGAAGGGGATTAAAAGAAATACTCAAAATCACAAAAAGCAATGACCTACATCCAAGATTACTCTATCCAGCAAAGCTATCATTTAGAATGGAAGGACAGATAAAGTACTTCCCAGATAAGGTCAAGTTAAAGGAGTTCGTCATCACCCAGCCCTTATTATGTGAAATGTTAAAGGGATTTATCTAAGAAAAAGAAGATCAAAAACTATGAACAGTAAAATGAGAACAAACTCACAATTATCAACAACTGAACCTAAAAAAGCAAAAAAAAAAAAAAAAAAAAAAAAAAAAAAAAAAAAAAAAAAAAAAAAAAAAAAAAAAAAAAAAAAAAAAAAAAAAAAAAAAAAAAAGACAAACTAAGCAAACAACTAGAACAGGAACAGAATCACAGAATTGGAGATCACATGGAGGGGTATCATCAGGGAGGTGTGTGGAGAGAATAGGGGAAAAGGTACAGAGAATAAGAAGCATAAATGGTCTACAAAACTGCAAAATAGACAGAAGGAGGTTAAGAATAGTATAGGAAATGTAGAAGCCAAAGAACTTATATGTACGACCCATGGACATGAACTAAAGGGAGGGGGAATGCGGGTGGGAGCAGGGTGCAGGGCTGAGGGGAATAAAGAGGGGGAAATGGGACAACTTTAATAGCATAATCAATTAAATATATTAAAAAAATAAAAAAGTGAAGAACATATAATTTAAAAGATTCACTCACTAAGAAGCATGAATTATAAGAACTTTGGTGGATGTGGACAAAAAGATGGAAAATAGAGACATCTATAATACCGTCAATAATAAAAATAAATAAAAAAACAAAATTGTTTAAAAGAATTTTAGAATATATCTAGCAGTAATGTATATTTTATAGGAAAAATACACAACTGTATTAAAGAACATAACTATTAAATAAATATAAATTTCATAAAATAAGTACTAAATAAGTAGAAAGTTCATTAAGTTTCTTATAACAAGGCATAAAAACACAACTCTAACAGTAAATAACAAAACTGACTATAATGAGATTAATAATTCATTTAACAAATTGTCCCATAAAAGACGGTCTACCCAAAGAAGTCATGTATTTTTCATGTATATAACTGGTAGAGATGTGGTATCCAGAACATGTTCAAAATGTTTTCAAATCAATAATAACATTAAAGACATGGTAGCTTTTGGAATAAGTAGGGAAGTAGGAGTAGAAGTAGTTATAGTTACTATTATTATCATTAGCATATCATTACTATATTTATTTAACCTGGACTTGAGTTAAGCAATCTTTTCTTCTAGTCCCTTCATTTTCCAGATCTAGCTATAATTGTCTTGAAATATCTCACCCAAAATCAACAAAAATTACAAAAACTAAAGTAGTTGTATTTTTTTAATCTCAAAACCAGATCTAAATCTATTGTTGCAATACTTTGACTATAACTACTAGATAAATGTTTTTCTATGCAACACAATAATTAAAATTTTCCCACATAGTAAATAAAGAAAAACAAATACTCATAGCAAATTGAAAGAGAAGTCAGCATAAAAAGAGCTCAATTTAAGAGTAGCAGATTAATACATGGACAGTCATTACAGCAAACTATAAACTAAAACAGTCATAACAAACTTCTTTATCATTTTAATCAATTTAACCTTTTTCATTATTGATCCACTCTCATTATCTCCAATGTTTCTGTTGGCATCACTTTTTTAAATTGTTTATGCTACCACAGCTGGTCCTGCTTTCCCCCCGCTTTTTCCACTTTCAGTCAGGCCCACTCTCTCTCCTCCCTCAGTCAATCCCCATATCATTTTTTGTGTCCATGAGTCATGAGAACATTGTCTTGTGTGTGTGTATGTTACTTTGGATTGCATAAATGTTCTTCGGCTAACCCCTTCACTTTCTTTCATTCATTCCTCCCACCCTCTCCCCTCTAACAGCTATCAGTCTATTCTATGATTCTGTTCCTCCGGTTTTATTTTGTCCATCAGTTTATTTGCTTCATTAGATTCCACATATAGGTGAGATCATGTGGTATTTGTCCTTCACTGACTGGCTTATTTCACTCATCATGATATTCTCCAGGTCCATATATATAGTCGCAAAAAGTAAGAGTTTCTTCTTTTTTACTGCTGCTTCATATTCCATTGTGTAAATGTACCACTGCTTTTTATCCACTCCTCTATTGATGGGCACTTGGGCTGTTTCCAGATCTTAGCTATTGTAAATAGTGTTGCTATGAACATGAGGTGCATAATTTTTTTTTCTATTGGTGTTTCAGGATTCTTAGGGTATATTCCCAGCAGTGGAATAACTGTGTAAAAAGGGAATTCCATTTTTAATTTTGTTAATATTCTCCACATTATTTTCTACCATGACTGCACCAGACTGCATTCCCACTAACAGTACAAGATAGTTTCCTTTTCTCCACATCCTTTCCAATACTTGTTTTCTGTTGATTTATTTATGGTAGCCATTCTGATAGGTGTGAGGTGATCCTGAACTTTGGAGTTTCAGACCCTCTCCCACTGAGACCAGCTGCTCAGAGAGATTGTAAAACTGTGCAAGGAGGGGTTTTGGGGCCCTTCCCAGCTCATTTTGGCAGCAAAACAGGTGCTGCATGGAGCAGAGAGTTTTGGACTGCAGCTCCTGGGAAGGCTGTTGTCTGGGAGTTAGGCAGGGCTGAGCTGTGTGAATACCTGGCAGGGAGGCAAACCCAGTTTCATTCCATACTACCCTAGGAAGGGAAAGGTTTTTCTGTCCCCCTCCTACAGGTTTTCAGGTACCACCCCAAGCAGGGAACTCTGCTGATAGCTTTGCCAGGCCCCAGATTCCCCTGCTGGGTACATTGCTACAGGGGGAAAGAAGAGCAACTCAGAATGGGGGACTTTGAAAGTGTAACCCCTGGAGGCTATTGCCTGGGAATGGGACAGAGAGCTTAACCTCCTACTGTGGACTTAGAATGAGACAGAGAGCTTGTCTAGAATCAACAACAATGGGAGATTCTTTTGATCTATCTCTTGAAGTCCAGAGTTGCTGAGCTCACTCCTGCAAAGGGGAAAGTTGAGTGTCCTCATCCTGACTCTTGGAATCACTTTTTTTTCTGCATGAAATGCAGTTGTAGATTTTCCTTTAGTGAGGCTCTGCTGATAGGAACATTTTTATGACTTTGTCTCTTTTAAGACCTCATTTCTTTACTCTAATTTTGGAAATTTATTTTCGCTTAGCTATAATACATTGGAGAATTATACATTGGCACTCACTTTCAGTACATTGAAGATGTCACTGTACTTAGCTTCCATTGTCATTTTATTGACTCTGAGCAGTCAGATGTCAGTCTAATATCTGCTCTTAGAATCTGTGGATTAGAATCTTTCTTTATTTCCAGAAATGTCTCAAGCATTATTTACTCCAATATTGCTTATGTTCCTTTTTTCTCTTCCTTCTCCTTCTACAACTCCAATGACACAGATGTTGCACTTTCTTAATATTCCATGGCTGTTTATTTCTTTTGCATGGTTTCCTTCTCTGTCTACCATTTTTTTATTCTAAATAATTTCTTTTATTCATACTTGTAGTTCACTAATTTTCCCATTGCTTTATCTAATTCACTGCTAAATGTATCCATTAAATTTATTTTCAATTATTTTATCCTTTATTTCTGGGGTACTCTTTTTTCCTTAATTTTAAAATCTGTTCTCAATATATGTCTTCCTACAGTCTAAGAGTCTCTTCAAGCTTATCTTCTTTCGAACATAGTATTATAATTTAATACTAATATGTGCCTGATAATTCCAATATCTGAAGTCTTTGCGGGCCATTTCCTCCTTCTAGTGTTTTGTTTTGTTTTGCTTTGTTTTTGATCCTTGCTTATGGTCTGGTCTTCATTTTCTTTTGGCCAGTTATTTGTGGAAATTATCTGAGATCTAGGCTTAGTGGCCTTTTTTCACAAGATTGTTAGCATTTGTTTCTGCAACACACCATGGAAGACACCAACCTTAAATGAAAGTCACATCCCAAGGTATTTTGGGCAACCTGAGTGATGTGATTTACCCATTAAATCATCACTGACAAGCTTGTGGTTACAGTGTCTGACAGGATTTTTGTTTACCTTTTCTCTGTTAAGTAAAAAAAGACTTTCCTCGTAACACATGGGATGGCTGGTTTTCTGGTTCAAACATTCTTAGAAGTTATAACTCTTTACCTCTATAGTTGATACCAAAGGATTCCCTCCTCCAGTGTACCTAGACCACCTTTCCCTCCTCACTCTTCTTTCCCTTCCTGACTATATGATGAAAACTTAAACTCATATTCTCCAAATTTGGCAATTGCTTGTAGGGTAAAATTAATTTATTTGCTTAGTACAACATTCTTAGTCCCCGCTTTCATTAAATTTTTGTCTGATAATTCCTTAGTAAACTTTAAGCTTCTCAGTCTTTTAATATGATTGGAAAATATATAGATATTTATAACTTTATCTTTCAACAGAAAAGGGTCAAG
The DNA here is from genome assembly GCA_004026765.1 of Micronycteris hirsuta. Taxonomy (NCBI): domain Eukaryota; kingdom Metazoa; phylum Chordata; class Mammalia; order Chiroptera; family Phyllostomidae; genus Micronycteris; species Micronycteris hirsuta. The sequence goes on from PVJI01027754.1 coordinate 16,272, forward strand.
TCCGTAGGCAACAGGAACTACTGAAACTGTAGGTCAGCTTGCCATAGTCCTACAGAATGGATGGGGAAAGACACAACAATACCAAATGCATTTAGAGAGTTCATTATTTATGCCTTAGCAAGATTAGTTGCATGTACACACTGTTAACTTTCTCTCTCAAGTCCCATGGAGCAATGCAGAGACAGGACAAAGTGAATACCACATACATAAGAGTGTTGGTCATTTCTAAGGAATCTAAAAATTAAGCAACTCTTAATCTTCCATAGATTTAAAAACCTGCCCAACCTTGCCCACAAGGAGTCATTATCTTTATATTCCTAATCAGAAAAAAAAAAATCTGCCCTCTGATCTGGAGAAAGAAATCTCTAGATTCCAAAATGTCTTCACTTGGTTCAAAAGACATGCAAATAAAATAAAATGATGTCACAATAGAAGATAAGTCCTCATCTCAAGCCAGCTATATTAATAACAATAGAACACATCTTTCTCAACTGTAGTATTTGCAATATACAAAAGAAATATGCAACAGTATGTGTAAATCTTAAGACAAAATAAAAGGGAAAACACTCATATCCACCATTAGCCCAGAATTCTGAAGAAAAAACAAGTATGGTCTGAAAAAATATGTTCCAAGCAAATATGTTTAGTTGTTCATATAGTTAAAAATTATTTATTGAGTCACTGCATTGTGCTAGATATAAGTGAGCACTGAAGTGTAACAAAGGGAAGGAGCATTGTTCTTTGAAGGCACAATAAAAAGAAAAAGAAAAGAAAAAACAAATAAAACCTGAGTTCACCCGGGAGTGGGGATGAGGTTGTCAGGACAGACTGCTCTGGGGAAGTTGAGAGCTGTAGGCTAAGTAGGAAATAAATAGCTTCAATTCTCCACTTACTTTCCTGGGTGTATACAACTTATCACAACATTTTAAAATGGAAGTTTCAGGAGACGGGAAGATGGCGGTGAGGTAGGTGGGAGTGGAGCCCAGTTCTCCCTGTGCCCAGCTGGAA
>PVJI01027755.1:0-17294 GCA_004026765.1 Micronycteris hirsuta
CTTTGATCTCTCATCCCATCTTATCCACCTTTCAGGGATGCTCTGACATGAGCTCCAATGTAGCAGTGATTTCCACACGTGTGTAAACACACAGTCCTGAGAATCTACACGTTTTGAGCACAGCTCCGTGTGACTCCTGTGTGAGCAAGTGTGGATCATGTCTGTGGGATGGGAATTCTCTAATAGAAATTTGGCAAAGGTGTATCTTAAAAAATTCCGGCTTGCTGATCTCTGAATATTACTTTAACCTGGTCCTGTCTGCCACCGGATCTGAATTTACATCCAATGCCTTGCTATGAGTAATCCTACCTGTTCTGCATAATCCCATGAATAATCAATCTAATGTAAATTGGCCCCTGATAAAAACCCTGGCCGGGCAAGCCACGAGGCTTTTTCCTGAGATGGGAGGAATCAGCCACGTAGCCCCGGTACTTCTTTCCCCGCGTGTCACGGCACACGCACCGAGTCACAGCAACCACGGGTGTCGGCAGGACCGATCTACCCTGTGTCACTCCAACACTGTGCAGTGTGACCCTTTCAGACGTACACCTGCCTCGTTCCACCAAACTCCAACTCTGCACTGTGGGACACCACACCCCCCTTCTTCTGTCCCCATGCCTTTGAACTCAAATGTCTGGGAAGAGAAAGAGGGAAAGGACTCCATATAGCTTTTATAATCAACAAGTCAAGCTCTACAAATACACAACAGATTTTGATTGGAATTACAATGAATGTACAAATAAATTGTGGTGAAAAGAAATTTCTAATATTGAGATTTTCAAACTATATAATAATCTGGTTAGCTCAATGTTTAAAATATTTCTCATGCAGTACTTTCATATATTTTTTAGATTTGTTCTTAATTATTTAACGCATTTGATCCTATTAAAATATCAATTTAAAAATCTATTTTCTGTTTGTTGCTAGCTTTTAGAAATAAAATTGCTATGTTGCATTGAGCTTGGATTCAGTATCTTACTGAACTTTCTTATTCAAATATATTTTCTGCCAGTTCTTTTCGATTTTTAATTTTTTTTCAATTATAGTTCACATTCAATATTATGGGATTAGTGTCAGGTGTACAACATAATGGTTAGAAAATCATATACCTTACAAAGTGTTCCTCCTGATACTTTGAGTACCATCTGATACCATACATAGTCATTACAATGTTATTGACTGTATTCCCTATGGTGTACTTTACATCGCCATGACTCTTCTGTAACTACCAATCTGTACTTCTCAATCCTTTCACCTTTTCACCCCATCTCCCAACTCCCTCTCGTCTGGCAACTATCAGTCTATTCTCTGTACCCGAGTCTGCTTCTGTTTTGTTTGTTTGTTTATACTGTTCTTTAGATTCCACATATAAATGAAATATGCTATTTGTCTTTTTTTGATGAATAAAAATATGATTTATTTCAAAATTGGCATGCTTTATTCAATAAGCACATAGAGGGCCCTGGCTGGTGTGGCTCAGTGGATTGAGCACAGGCTGCGAACCAAAGGGTTGCCGGTTCGATTCCCAGTCAGGGCACATGCCTGGGTTGTGGGCCAGGTTCCCAGTGGGGACCACGTGAGAGAGAACCACACATTGATGTTTTGCTCCCTCTCTTTCTTTCTCCCTTCCCTGCTCTCTAAAAATAAATAAGTAAAATATTAAAAAACAAAACACAAAGGTATTTCAAATAGTATATAATCACACCCAAATATCTAGCAAATATAATATATTCAAAGTCATATGGTATTTGTCTTTATCTGTCTGATTTATTTCATTAGCATGATACCCTCTAGGTCCATCCATGCTATTGCAAAAGATAAAGACTTCCTTTTTTACAGCCAAGTCATATTTCATTATGAAAATGTACCAGAGCTTTTTTATCCACTCAACTACTGATGGGCACTAGTGCTGCTTCCAAATTTTGGTTATTGTAAATAACACTTCAGTGAACATAAGGGTGCATATATTGTTTCAAATGAGTGTTTTGGGTTTCTTCAGGTATATTTCCAGAACTGGAATCTCTGGGTCAAAAAGAAGTTCTGTTTTTAATATTTTGAAGACCTTCCATACTATTTTCCACAGTGGCTACACCAATCTACATTCCCACCAACAGGGCACAAGGGGTTTCCTTTCTCCACATCCTCACCAACACTGGTTGGTTGTTGAGTTACTGATGATGGCTATTCTGACAGGTGTGAGGTGATATCTCATTGTGATTTTAATTTACATTTCTCTGATGATTAGTGACATTGAGCATCTTTTCATATGTCTATTGGCTGTCTGTATGTAATCTTCAGAGAAGTGCCTAGTCAAGTTTTGTGCCCATTTTTTTAAATTGAATTATTTGGGGTTTTTTGGTGTTGAGTTAAAAGTTCTTTATAAATTTTGGATATTACCCATTTATCAGATGTATCATTGACAAATATGTTTTCTCATTAAGTGAGTTGTCTTCTCGTTTTGTTGATTTTCTTTTTGTTTTCATCTCCCCTTTTTTTTGTTTTGTTTTGTTTTGCTTCCTTTATCCAAGAAGATGTATCAGAAAAAAAAAATGTCTGGGAGGTTGCAAGGTGGCAGTGGAATTGGTGGATCTTCTTGTAGTTCTTCCAAGAACCAAACTGGTAGTAAAACTGAATTGGGGACATTCATACTGACTTCCCAATGGAAGACTATCTGAAGAGGGACTTTTAACCAAGGACAGGCACAAAACATCTAGAGACTGGGAGAAAGGGTGGCGTCATGAAAAAGACTAGCTCAGCTCCCACAGGATGCAGGCAGAGGTTTCAGAGGGATATCACAGCTGCGGAGGTTCCCCCTGAAAAGAGTGAAGCCTAGACCCCAGAACAGGCTTCCCAGCCCAGAGCACCAGAGCCAGGATCAGCTCCCACATAGCATCCAGCAGTGAAAGGCAGTGGGGTTTCTAACCTATGGGTATATAACAGGGTGCAGCCAAGAGGTGGGCCCAGATAGGGATTTGTAATGGGGTCCAGAACTCAAGGTGTCCAGGAAATATTAGAAAAATATGTATAGGATGTTTTCACCCCCACAAGTCCAAGCTGGGGGATGGGACACGGGGAGCAGGGCCATTGGGAGCTGTTTTGTATAGCAGCAGCTTTGCAACCAACCTCTGGCATGGTCATTTAACATATCTATAACCTTTAACTGGTTTCATAGATATGCTAAATAGCCATGGCCATGCTTTGAGCCAGGGGGATTGAAGTGACTTCCACCCAAGATGTAACTGGAAGGCAATCCCCCCCCCCCCCCATCACAATCACCCTGGGCTGCTGTGAAAGGTGGGCAGTGCAGATTGCAGACGCCTGAGGAGATTTTGGAGTGGGAGGTATTGGGGAGAAACATAGGGGTAGCAGTTACATGGATCCCTGTGCTGAGCCATACCGCCCCTATACTACAGTAGCCATTTCTCTTGAGAGGAGAAAGCCCCTCCCAGGGGAATCAGCCTGGGGGAAAGCAATAGCCCCACTCTCTGGAATCCTGTTTGCCTCACCCTGCATTTAATCCCTGCTGAGGAGACAGCAGCACAAGCAGACCCAAGGTATCAGAGACTGGCTTTGGGGAGCAGACTTTCCAAGGACCCGGACTGGCACTTCCCCTTAATGGGAGAGCCGATAGAAAAATCCTTTTGGTTTCTAGCAGACTCAACCTCAGGACTCCAGAGACCCACCAGCCTCTCTGCTATGGGTTGTGCTCTGCCAAAATCAGGGAAATAATCTGGGAAGCACTTAGGCGTGTGGATCTGGGGCAGGGGAACACACCCATCATCTTCCCTGAAGTCTGAATGGCACCTCCTCATCAAGGGTGTCTTCCTCAAAGTTGTGTCAGAATCCGTTTCAGAAACAGCCTTTTTAGTAACTAAGACTGACAGCTGCTGACAGCAAAGGCAGGTGGAGAAGGATACTGTTGTACCTTTGGATGTTTGCTGAACCGCCCCAGGGCCCTGTACTAGTAAAAGCTGGCCTTGTTATGTAGCTTGGCCACTCTCATATGCAGCCAAGCCCTGCTGATGCAACCACAAACTATGGATGGATTGCTTGTGGCTTCCAACAGGTTGCCGAGGTGGACAGCATCTGACATCGTCTTGCACCAGCTTCAGACAATATTGGAGCAGTCTCCAAAGGGAGATCCCAGCAGGCATGCACTGAACTAAGCTGAGACAAATTCCACTTTGTTCTTTTTCATTATTTTCTCTATTTTTTCCTTTTTTATTGCATTTAATTTTTTTCTTATTTTACATCTCTTATTTTTCTCTTTGTTTCTCTTACTCTTTTTTGTTATTTTAAAATTTTCTTTTTTTTTCTCTTTTTTCCATGTTCTCTCTCTCTCTTTTAGATTTTATGTGTTTATTTTTAGAGAGAGGGAGAAGGGGAAGGAGAGAGATATCAAGTGGTTGCCTCTTGCATGCTTCCAAATGGGGACCAGGCCTACATCCCAGGTATGTGCCCTGACTGGGAATTGAACCAGCAACATTTTGGTTCACAGGCCACCACTCACCCTACTGAGCCAAAACAGCCAGGGCTCTGTGTTCTCTTTTTATTATTTATTCTCCTTTTTATTTCTTCTCGTATTCTTTTTTCTTTCCATTTTTCTTCTTATATCCTTTTTTTCTTATTATTTTTTCTTTTGTTGTTGTGTTATTGTTGTTGGTTTTGGGTTTTTTTTTTTTTTTTTGGTCTTTAGGGTTTTTTGGTGTGTTTTTTTTGTTTTGATTTGTACTGTCAGCACATGTACAGTAACTTGCATGATGTGGTTGGGGTTGAGCTTCGCAGTAAGCCAGCCTGAGGAGATATCCCACCCCAAATGGGCCAACAAAAATCAAGACCAATTACAGCCATGGCCAGTGTGACTTGGTTGGTGGGAGCACTTTACCTTAACTGAAAGGTTGCAGGTTTGATTCCTGGTCAGGGCACAGATGACTACAACCCCCAGTCCAGATGCATATGATCCCCAGTCCAAACACACATGGGAGGTAAAAAACTGATGCTCTTTTTTTTCTCACATCAATGTTTCTCTCTCTCTTCTTCTTTACTTTCAACTCTCTAAAAGCAATGAAAAAAAAGTCCTCAGGTGAGGATTTAAAAAAAGAACAATTACAACAGGAGAGCCCACATAACTCACACAAGGGACATTCCTAGAGCACTAAGCTCAGGAGATCAAGGGCACTGTACCACTGGTCCCACAGGACAACTACTACATAAGGCCACCTCACAAAGACCGGAAGTCATAGCAGTTCTACCTAATACATAGAAACAAACACAAAGAGACAGCTAAAATGGGGGGATAAAGAAATAACCCCCAAATCACAGAACAGGAAAAATCTCTAGAAAAAGGGCTAAATGAAATGGAGGCAAGCAATTTATCAGACCTAGAGTTCAAAGTAATTATTATAAGGATGCTCAAGGAGCTTAGAACTACAGGAACTAAATGGGAATGACAAAGAACTTAGTGGGAACTACTTCAGCATGAAAAAGGACATAGAAACCAGGAATCAGAACCAGTTGGAAATGAAGAATACACTAGAAGGAATTAAAAGTAGGCTGGATGAAGTAGAGGATCAAATCAGCAATTGGAAGACAAGGTAGAAAAAAAAACACCCAATGAGAGAAACAAAAAGAAAAAAACTAAAAAAAAAAAAAGGATACTCTATATTTTAATCGTAATTTTGATGAAGCTGTGCAGGGAGGGGAGCCAAGTTTACCTATGCTGCCATCATGACTGGAAGTCTCTGAAACATCACTCAGAGCCATCAAAACTCAAGCTGAGTGGAAGACGAACAACTATGGAATTAAAGAAACCACATCCATCCAGACTGGTAGGAGGGGCACATGTGCAGAATGGGCTGGTCCTATACCAGGCCCCTCAGCTCAGGGTTTCAGTGGCAGGAAGATAAGTCTTTATAACTTCTGGCTGCAAAACCCAGAAAACCAGTAGGGATTGAGTTGGTGAAAGAAACTGCTGGATTCCCAAGCAGGTCCTCTTAAAGCACCCATACATGGACTTAATCAGACTCATGCCCTCTGAGCTCCAGCACCAAGGTAGCAGCTTGAAAGGTACCAGTGGCATACAGGGAGGAACTGAAGTGTCTGGCATCAAGGCAGGAGCTGGGGGACAGTTTTCTCCCAGACAGAAAGGTGGGCCATTGTCCCTTTTTTGAACTCTCCCTGCCACAGAGCCACAAAATGGATAAGAGAACACGTGATATTAGACAACATGATATTGTACATGGAAAACCCTATAGACTCCTCCAAAAAACTGCTAGATCTAATAAATGAAATTAGCAAAGCAGGAGGATATAAAATCAATACTCAGAAATCAATGGCATTTTTATATATCAATAATGACCTATCAGAAAGAGAAGCTAAATAAACAACACTATTTACTATTGCAACAACAAAAAAGTAAGATACCTATGAATAAATTTAACCAAGGAGGTAAAAGACCTCTACTCGTGAAACTATAGGACACTGAAAAAAGAGGAAAATACAAAGAAGTGGATGCATATATCATGTTCATAAATTGGAAGAATTATCATCATTAAAATGTCTATACTAGCCAAAGCAAATTATAGGTTCAACACAATTCCTATTAAAATACAAAAGACATGTTTCACAGAACTAAAACAAATATTTCAAAAATCTGTATGTAGCTAAAAAAGCCCTGAATAGACTCAACAATCTTGATAAAGATGAACAAAGTTGGAGGTAATAACAATACCTGATATCAAACTATACTATAAGTCCACTCTAATCAAAATAGCCTGGTACAGGCATATAGATCAAAGGAACAGAAGAGAGCTCAGAAATCAACCCACGCCTTTATGGTCTATTAATATTGGACAAAGGCAAGACCATACAATGGTGTAAAGACAGTCTCTTCCATAAATGGTGTTAGGAAAACTGGACTGGTACATGCAAAAAAATGAAACCAGATCACCTACTTATGGCATACACAAGAAGAAACTCAAAATGGTTAACGGACTTAAACGTAAACCTTGAAACCATAGAAATTATAGAAAAAAACACACAGTAAAATTTCAGGCGTTGCATAGCATTATTTTTTCTGATATATCTCCTAGGACAAGAAAACAAAGGAAATAATAAACAAATAGGACAAATAAACACAGGAAAAATATCAAATTAAAAAGCTTCTCTATAGCTAAAGAAATCATGAAAATGAAAAGGTAATCCACTGTATGGAAGAACATATTTGCCAATGATACATCTGGTATATAAGGTTTTAATTTCAAAAATATATAAAGAGCGTATACAACTCAATACCAGGAAAACAAAAATCCAATTAAAAAAGGGGGCCAAAGACCTGAGTAGACACTTCTCCAAGGAGGACATACAGACGGCTTATAGACATATGAAAAAATGTTCAACATCACTAATCATCAGAGAAATGCAAATGAAAACAACAGATATCACTTCACACCTGGCAGAATAGCTACCATCAACAAAATAACGAACAACAAGTGCTGGTCAGGCTGTGGAATAAAGGGAACCCTCATGTGCTGTTGATGGGAATGCAGACTGGTGCAGCCACTGTGAAAACAGCATGGAGTTTACTCAAAAAATTAAAAATGGAACTGTCTTTTGACCCAGTGATTCCACTTCTGGGAATATGTCCTAAGAATCCCAAAATGCATCAGAAAGAAAATATGCACCCTTATGTGCACAATAGCATTATTAATAGCCAAGATCTGGAAATAGCCTAAGTGCCCTTCAGTTGATGAGTGGATAAAAATGCTGTGGTACATTTACACAATGGAATATATGCATCACAAAAAGGAAGGAACTCTCACCTTTGGCGACAGGATAGATGGATCTGGAGACTATTATGCTAAGTAAAATAAGCTGGTCAGTGAAAGACAAATACCATATGATCTCATTTACATGTGGAGTCTAATGAACAAAATAGAAATTGACTTCTGGTCAAGAATGGCAACATATGTAAACATGGCTTGCCTCCTCGCACAACCACATCAAAATCACAACTAAAATATAGAACAACCACCACTCACAACTGTCTGAAATTAGAATGCAGAGGACAGAGACAGAAAGAACCTGGCACCTTGATAACACTGTCCAGCCCATCTGACCTCTGAACTTGCTGTTGTTTAGTTGTTTATGCCAATTGAAGTCGTTTCCTAACTTAAACACTGTGGCTTTTCTTTCTTGTTTGTACACTTCCATATTGCTTGCATTTCTTTTACATTTACTTTTGGAATAAGAAAAACGTTTTCATTTTTTAAGACATCCATAATTGAAAAAATGATTTTATTTATTTATTTTTAGAAAAGAGGAAGGGAGGGAGAAAGAAAGGGAGAGAAACATCAATCAGAAAGAGAGAAACATCCATTGGTTGCCTCTCGTATGTGCCCCCAACCAGGGACCAAACCTGCAACCCAGGGCACTGTATGTGCCCTGACTGGAAATCAGGTGACCTTTCACTTTGCAGGATGATGCCCAACTGAGCCACACGGGTCAGTGCTATTTTTACAATTCAATACAGAAGGATACTTGGAGATATTGAAAATTATTTAAAATGTATTATTAAATTTAAAAGTAAGTCACATGCCCGGGCTGGTGTGGCTCAGTGGATTGAGTGCCGGCCTGTGAACTGAGGGGTCACTGGTTTGATTCCCTGTCAGGGCACATGCCTGGGTTGAGGGCCAGGTTCCCAGCTAGGGGTGTGCAAGAGCTGACTGATTGATGTTTCTCTGACACATTGATGTTTCTCTCCCTCTCTTTCTCTCTTCCTTCTCCTCTCTTTGAAAATAAGACCTGAAAATGCATAAAAGTAGATTACAAAGTTTTTGAATGAGATGATTAAAATTTTATTTAAAAATATATACATGATGATAAGAATGCTTTAAAAAAACTGAAAAAATGCATGCCAAGATAATTGCAATTACTTTTGAATACTCAGGTCATATATAATTTTTCTCTTTTTTTGTCACTTTTTTGACCTCTATAATGAATATGTAATGACTTACATAAAAATTTAAAAATAAATAAAAATTTATATCAAAATAGAAGCACTTTCATATAACCAACAAATATTTTCAGTGTTTTCCTCTTAGATATGAGTTTATAATAGTTTGCAACTATTTTAAAAAAGGAACTTAAAAAACTAGAGGAACCACCTCTTCTCCCAAACTGAGCATGAAATACAGACTCTCTCCTTTTGTTGGATTTAGGCGCACCTGGCATCCCTGTAACACTTCCAAATTTCCTATTTCTTCTCATGTGGCTGAACCTTCCCAACACTGGTAGAGTTAGGATTTCTGCTTCAGATCTGCAGCAAATCCAGGGCCTGGTCATATTCTGATCAACAATCAAGACAAAAAGTGCTCTCTATGCCCTGCAAATAAATGTGTGATAATTGCAATAGGAAATTTGCCTTTAACTTCCCTCTGTCCATTTTCGTATTCCTCCTTACTTTTGTTCTTATTTTCATTATCATATACTATATGGCAGGGGGTTGGTATACATTAAATCGTTTAATTCTCATAAAACCCCTGAAAGGTTGGAATTATTAGAAGTATCTTACAGATAAGTTTTGCAGCGAAATTTCTCATCCTTGGTACTGCTGACATTTGGGAGTGGACAGTTCGTTGTCAGGGGCCATCCTGTGCATTGCTGCGTGTTTGGCAGCCTCCGAGACCTCAACCTCTCAGCAGCATCCACTCTGCTTCCACCCAGTTGGGCAACTGCAAATGTCTCCAGACATTTTTCCTTGCTAAATATTCCTTGGGGGCAAAATCACCTCCAGCTGAGAACCACTGTCTTGGAGGTTGGTTCCCAAGTTCCCTTTAAGTAACTTACCCAAGTCTCATGGTGGAGGGGGCAGGGTTAGTCAGGTTTTGAATCCAGGTCTGAATTAAAGCCATTTTTTTAACCACTAAGGTACTGCAACTGTTTTTCCCACCTTCACCTCCTGCAGTCCTCCTTGCCCCCAGGTACACAGTATTTTTTTTAAATTTGGTTTTCAACTATAATTGACACTCACTATGAATAGTTTTAGGTGTACAACATAGTGATCAGACATTTATATACCTTATAAAGTGATAACCCCAATACGTCTAGTAACCATCTGGCACCATACATGGTTATTATCATTTTATTGACTATATTCCCCATGCTGTACTTTACGTTCTTGTGACTGTTTTTGAAACTGGCAATTTGTACTTCTTAATCCCTTCACCTTTTCCCCTATCTCTCCAAACTACCTCCCATCTGGTGATCATCAGTTTGTTCTCAGTATTGATGAATTTGTTTCTGCACTGTTTGTTTTTTTATTTTGTTTTACATTCCATAAATAAACACAATCATATGGTATAAGTCTTTCTCTGTCTGACTTATTTCACTTGGCACAATAAACTTTATATCTATTCATTTCTTCCATGTCTGAGCTTTTTTAAAAATTATACTGTATTCATTATGCTATTATAGTTGTCTCAATTTATCTTTCTTTGCTCCACTCCACCCAGCACCCCCTACTCCCTCAGGCAATCCCTACACTATTGTTCATGTCCATAAGTTCTTTGGCTGCTCCATTTTCTCTACTGTACTTTACATCACTATGGCTATTCTGTAACTACCTATTGGTACTTCTTAATCCCCTCATCTCTTCACCCATTCCCTCATGACCCCCTCCCATCTGGCAACCATGAAAATGCTCTCTGAATCCATGATTCTATCTCTGTTTTTATTTGCTTAGTTTGTTTTTTAGATTCAATTGTTGATAGATATGAATTTATTGCCATTTTATTGTTCATAGTTTTGACCTTTTTCTTTTTCTTAAGTAAGTCCCTTTAACACATTTCATATAACAATGGTTTGGTGATAATGAACTCTTTTAGTTTTTTTCTTGTCTAGGAAGCTCTTTATCTGCGCTTTGATTCTAAATGATAGCTTTGCTGGGTAGAGCAATCTTGGTTGTAGGTCCCTGCTTTTCATGACTGTGAATATTTCTTGCCAGTCCCTTCTAGCCTGCAAAGTTTCTTTTGAGAAATCAGCTGACAGTCTTATGGGAATTCCCCTCTAGGTAACTAACTTCTTTTCTCTTGCTGCTTTTAAGTTTCTCTCTTTCTCTTTAGCCTTTGGCATTTTGATTGTGATGTGTCTTGGAGTGAGCCTCTTTGTATTCATTTTGTTAGGGACTCGGTGTACTTCCTGGACTTGCATGTCTATTTCCTTCACCAAATTAGGGAAGTTTTCTTTCATTATTTTTTCAAATAGAAATTTCCAATTTCTTGCTCTTTCTCTTCTCCTTCTGTCATGCCTGTGATGTGAATGTTGGATCCCTTGAAGTTGTCCTAAACACTGCTTACACTATCCTCTTTTTTGGGGATTTTTTTTTTTCTTCTTGTTGTTCTGATTGGTTGCTTTTTGCTTTTTTATGTTCCAAATCATTGATTTGATTCTTGGCTCTCCCTATTCTACTGTTGTTTCCCTCTAAGTTGTTCTTTATTTCAATTAATATATCATTCATTTCTGATTGGATATTTTGTATGCTTCTGAGGTCCTCACTAAGTTCCTGGAGCATCATTATAACTAGTGTTTTGAGCTCTGCATCTGAAACATTGCTTATCTCCATTTTGTTTAGCTCTTTATCTGGAGCTTTGATCTGTTCTTTCATTCAGGCCACGTTTCTTCATCTCCTCACTTTGGCAGCCTCCCTGTGTTTGTTTCCATGTATTAGGTAGAGCTGCTATGAGTCCCTGTCTTGGTAGCATGGCCTAATGCAGTATGTGCCTTAGAAGGTCCAGTGGCACAGCCTCCCCTATCACCCAAGCTGGGTGCTTGAGGTATGCTGTTCATGTGGGCTGAGTACACCCTCCTCTTGTAGTTGAGCTTTGTATGCTCTTGGCAGGTCAATGGGAGGGATTTACTCCGACTAGTCAGCTGCAATTATTGGCTGTGACACTTACCACTAATCTCCACCCTCCATGTAGGATCAGCTGTGCAGAGGCAGGGTGGTGGTGCTCTAATGTGGTCCGTAGCTATCCACTGGGTGCGCTGGGCCTGGGGTTTGCAAGGTGATACAGGCCAAGGTCAGCCCCACTTGTATTGCCCAGGGACACTCTGCCTGAACTATAAAGCAAACTGTGATGGCTGCTACTTGTTCTGGGCTTGGAGATTCCCAGATGAAGCCACACTGGAATGCTGCTAGTGCCAGGTGTGGGACTCACTGAAGCCAGCTGTTGCTTGTTTGAGAGGATTTAGGAAGTTGTGAAGCTTGAGCCAAGACCAGCCATTCATAGGGAAAAGCAGCTTGGGTGGGCCTGTAAGTTGGGTGGAGTGGAGTCTCTGGAGATCTCCAAGGGGGGATAAAACAGTGTTAGCCAGGTTGATGGGGTCTCAGATATGACACCAGCCTGTGGGCTCTGTTGGGTGAGGGTTCAAAAAAGGGACAATGACCTCTGCTCACCTTGATGCCAGACTCCTCAGTTTCTCCCTGTATGCTATTGGTGTCTTTCAAGCTACTACCCCAGTGCTGCAAGCTCAGAGGGAGTGAATCTGAGTAGGTAAGTCTGTGTGTGTGTCCTTTAAGAGGAACTGCTTGGGGCTCCAGGAATTTCTTCCATAGACTCATTAACCCCTGGTTTTTGCAGCCAGAAGTTGCAGGGACTTATCTTCCTGGCTCTGTAACCCTGGGTTGGGTGGCCTGGGGTGGAGCTGGGACTTCTCACTCCTGAGATATCCCTTCTGAATTTTTGTCCATCACACATAGGTGAGGGACCAGCCCATTCCATGTCTGCACCCCTCCTACCAGTCTGGATGGATGTGGTTTCTTTAAATCCATAGTTGTCAGACTTCCATTCAACTTGATTTCTGACAGTTCTTAGTGATAGTTATTCTATATTTTAGTTGTAATTTTGATGTGGTTGTGTACAGAGGTGAGGTGTGTCTGCCTACACTGCCATATTGACCAGAAGTCTATTTATTTTATGCAAATGGCAAGATTTTATTCTTTTTATGGTTCAGTAATATTCTACTGGTTATACAGGGATGGGCAACGTAGGTTTATAGTAAGTACAGTAATAATACAATAGATGAGTAAATAATAATAGATGAGTAAACAATAAGATGAGTACAAGTAATAATACAATAATGAACTCTGCTTCACATACTCACTACTGTAAATCTACTTTGCCCACCAGTGTATATTTATTATACATCTTCTTTATTCATTCCCTGTCAATGGACATTTAACTGGCTTTCATAGTTTGACTATTGTAAATAATGTTGCAATGAACATAGTGGTACATATGTCTCCTTGAATTAGCGTTTCAGGTTTCTCTGAATAAATACCCAGAAGAGGAATTGCTGGGTCATATGGTAATTCTATTTTTAATGTTTTTGTGGAATCTCTATACAGCTTTTCATAGTGGCTGCACCAATTTACAATCTCACCAACATGGAACACTGTACTCTTCCCCCTGCTATGCCAGCCTAAAAATTTCTCCCTTTCCCATCTAGCTTGGGCAACTCTAATCATTAATCAAAAGATAGTTGGACAGAATGGTCACCTACAGCAGCCCCACCTCCAAAGCTTAAATTCCACATGTCGACCTCTGATCACAGCCTCTGTGTCCTTCACTGTCTTCCTCCACCCGGGCTCTGCAGGGCCGAGACTGCATCTGCGTGTGTGCTGCAGTCTGCCCTGTGCCGACAGTGGAACAGAGACGCCCATATTTGCTGTGCCCAATTAAACACAATTCTACCGTACTGTCTTCTCTGTCTCATTAAGTGATCTGTTCACTCAACCTTTCTTTTTTCTCCTTAGCTATTCAGTGGAGAGTTATTTGCCAAATAATTACCCTACTCCACATAGCCCTTCCTCTCAGAGACAGAGGATGGAGATGATCTTTTATAACTTCATGGGGGCCAGTGGCAGTTATTGCAGTTATTGCAATAGTAAAAAGTGCTGTATATATGAAGCAGTATTATTGTTGTTTTTTCTCCCCAATCACACTAGATTCCAATTGAACCACATCCTTCCAAGGGTTCCTCACTCCCACAACTCTCTCATCACCTTATACATTTGCCTTGCAAACTGGCAAACTCCCAAACTGCTGAACTGGCTGTGTCCAGCTTCAATCGGATTGTCAGCTACTATTCTGAAATTTGAACTTTCTCCCCAAATTTCCCACACCTCCTTATATGGAGGTGTCCTTGCCTTGTGTTGGACCAGAAACTGTTTTCCCTTCTTACCTGCATATTTTCCAGCAACTGCACTCACCTTGCTTCCTTCCCACCTATTTTAGAGGCCAAGATTTCCCTTTGTCTCATCTGAGTCTTTGATCATGGAATGTTTTCTTTTTCCTTCTGTGCCGTCGCCTTCTCTACTCTATAAATGTGCTCACATCTCTGTTGTTACAAAACAAATCTATTTCTCTCAAGCTACCATATCATCTTTCCTTTTCCATAACCCATTGTTTAAAAGCATCATGTTCACTCACCACCTACATTTCCTCATCTCCCCAAAGGCAGATTAGGGGCCACAACCGTGCCCCCCACTCTCTTTGAAGATGTCTGTAAGAACCAGCAAACTTAGACTAATGTGTGCTAAGCTTGTTCATGGTCCAATAGAAACTTCACGGCTCAGTTCTTCTGCACTTAATCTCAGCAGGGCATTTTCACTGGACAAAAGTAACAATCCCTCTTTTCTTTCTAGAAAAGAAACTCTATGGCTGTTCCACTTACTGGGATTTTAAAAAAATGGCAGATGCTTTACACAATAAGTTAAATAGTAAATGAACCTATTTTAAAAAGTGAGCACTCTCCCTACCCTGGCTTTGGATCTTCCCTAGTAAGGTTGTCTCCACCCACATACACACACACAAGGAGAGGGGTTTCTCCTCTTCCCTCCCCTTCTAACTCCCTCCCTTCCTTTGTTATCTTCCTCTCATTTGATGTAAATTTCTTGTTCATATCCTTTGTCTGGTTTTTCTGTCAGTTGTTAGCCCAAAATACCTCATCCCCTCTCCCGATGGTTCAGTCTCGTGGAGTGTGTGAACCTTCGGGGCTCTCTTCCCCTTCACTCGCTCTGCCCTAGGAGAGGCCTCAGGACCTGCCTGATGATAAAACGAAGGCACTTCAGTAGGTCCTGCTCAGCTCATCTTCTCCCTTTCTCTCATGGGGAGGGGTGTGCTCTGTCGCAGCACTGCTACGACAGGTGGACACAATGTTTATTTTTCATATTCAGTATTAGGAAGACATTGTCTCTCACACTAGACTGTGTGTCCCAGCCTCTCTTCACTACTAAGCATGGTATCTGGCCCCCATCTGCCTTTCTCTCTGTCACATATCTCTATTTATACGAATTCAGGTCAGAAGATGCTTCAGAGATAACCATTGTTTCCAATTTGGTGAATCTCTTTCCAGCTCTTAATCTCTCCCATGTACTCACTCACACACAAGGATGCATGGATGAGTGTCTGCGTCGGGCTGGGGGCGGGGGGAGGGTGGGGGAGGGTGGTGTGTTCACATACGTGGTATCACACTGAACATACTGTTCCAAAACTTGCTTTTTAAATTTTATGTCTAAAGGATTTTTCCACTTCAGAACAGTATAAAACCTAATACTGTTTTTAAAAAATTGCTGCTTAATATTTTGTAGTGTGGAGATACAAATGCTTAGTGAAGCACTCCCCCATTGACTGACGTGTAACGTATTTCTATTTTTTCACTGTCGTAAACAACGTAACTCTGAAAATGCTTGTACATCCCTTTTAAGGTGCATGGGCGATTATTTCTCTAAGGCAGGTGCTGAGAAATAAAACTGGGCAAAGATGAAGTGCTTTTTGTTTTTATTTTAATATATACTATCAAAGTTCCAGACCTTTTCCTGTGTGTAGATTTCCGTGTATATATAATGGGCCGCCCTGGATGACTAGACACTAAGGCAATATTTTTCAAAGAGAGACTTTTTAAAAATCATTTTTTAATTGTAATTGTATTACAGTTGTCCCAATTTCTGCCCCTCTCCTCTTACCCTCCTGTGCCCAGCCCACCTCCCGCTCCCGCTGTCAATTCCCACACTGCTGTCCATGTCAAGAAATTCTGTCTCTAGAAATTGAACCTCTGTCTTTGGGTTCTTTGTTTCATTGTAAAGTGGGTGTGAATTTCAGGCCACCAACTCAGATGTTTTCTTCTTCGTAACTGTTTCAATTCTATATCAATTCCCCGCCTGCCTGGCACCTGAAACGAAGTCGGTGGAATGAAGGGATCTGCGTCTAGGCCACGTGTTGCTTAGTTGGTGTGGGGCCCCCTTTCAGCCCCCAGGGCTGGTTGCGGGTTTGTGGTGGAATACAGAGGGGTGCCCGTGTCGGGGCTGGGCGGTGCGGTTCTCTCTTGCTGTCACCGACTCTCTCAGGCCCCTGGAGCGGCGCCCACCCTCCCATCCGGCCCTTGTGGGACTGTGCCCTGTGGCCTCGCCTCCAAGCTAGTTTGTCCTCAGCTACCGGCCGCTTCCTCACCAGGTCCCCAGGTCGGTGAGGGGGAATCTCATGAGGCTCTGCCCCGCCCCCAGCTGCGCTCTGTCACCAAGATCCTGCACTTAGCTGGGGAGCTGGGGGAGCCCTGGGAGCTTTCTCATAAACAAGGAGGCACTGGAGCTCTCCTCTCAGTTTCCCCAAGCATATCTGTGTTTGTTTGTTTGTTTTTTTTAAGATTTTATTCACTTATTTTTAGATAGAGGAGAGGGAGGGAGAAAGAGAGGGAGAAATAGCAATGTATGGTTGCCTGTCACATGGCCCTCACTGGGGACCTGGCCTGCAACCCAAGCATGTGCCCCAACTGGGAATCAAACCAGGACCCTTTGGTTCCCAGCTCGAGCTCAATCCACTGAGCCACACCAGCCAGGATATCTGTGTTTTTGTTTTTTTTTTAATTGTTTTATTGTTGTTCACTTACAGTTGTCTGCATTTACCCCCACCCCCACCCCCAGGCAAACCCACCTCCCTCCCTTGCTTCCACCCTCCCCCTTGGTTTTGTCCATGTGTCCTTTGTAGCAGTTCCTGAATACCCTTGTCCCCATTATCTCCTTCCCCCTCCCCTCTGGTTATTGCCAGATTGTTCTAAATTTCAATGTCTCTGGTTATAATTTGTTTCTCTGGTTGTATTTTGCTTGCTTACCTCACAAGCATCTTGGCTGTGGCTGATCTGAGTTCCCCGGTAGCTGATCTGGCCTCGGTGCCTTCTCTCATGAGTCCTTATATAAAACCCCTTAACATTTCATATAGTAAAGGCTGCGTGATGATGTA
>PVJI01027756.1:0-17286 GCA_004026765.1 Micronycteris hirsuta
GGTACCATAAAAGTCCTAGAGGAGAACATAGGCAGGAAAATCTCAAATATTCCACATGGCAATATTTTCACTGATATGTCCCCTAGAGCAAGGGACATAAAGGAAATAATAAACAAATGGGATCTCATTCAAATAAAAAGCTTCTGCACGACTAAAGGAAACATCAGCAAAATGAAAAGGGAAACAACCCTATGGGAAAATATATTTGCCAATGATACCTCGGACAAGGGTTTGATCTTCAAAATATATAAAGAACTCACATGACTCCACTCCAGGAAGACAAACAATCCAATTAAAAGATGGGCAAAGGACCTGGAGACACTTCTGCAAAGAGGACATACAGAGGGCCCAGAGACATATGAAAGGACGCTCAGCATCACTAGCCATCAGAGAGATGCAAATTAAAACCACAATGAAATACCACTTCACACCAGGCAGAACGGCCATCATAAACAAATCAACAAACAACAGGTGCTGGCAAGGCTGTGGAGAAAAGGGAACCCTAGTACATGGTTGGTGGGAATGCAGACTGGTGCAGCCACTATGGAAAACAGTATGGAACTTCCTCAGAAAACTAAAAATGGAACTGCCTTTTGACCAGGCAGTTCCAATGCTGGGACTATACCTTAAGAACCCTGAAACAGCAATCCAAAAGAGCCTATGCACCCCAGTGTTCATAGCAGCACAATTTACCATAGCCAAGTGCTGGAAGCAACCTAAGTGCCCATCAGTGAATGAGTGGATTAAAGAACTCTGGTACATTTACACAATGGAATACTATGCAGCAGAAAGAAAGAAGGAGCTCCTGCCCTTTGTGACAGCATGGGTGGAACTGGAGAGCATTATGATAAGTGAAATAAGGCAGGTGTTGAAAGACAAATACCATCTGATCTCACATATAAGTGGAACCTAATCAACAAAACAAACAAGCAAGCAAAAAATAGCCAGAGACATTGAAATAAAGTACAAACTGAGAGCAACCAGAGGGGAGGGAGGAGAGGGATAATGGGGGAAAGAAGGGGAAGGGTTGTCAAGGATCATATGTAAAACCATGACAAAGCCAAAGCGGGGAAGGACTGAGGGTGAGAGGTGGGGACTGGTGGGACAGGGGAAAGTGACAGGAAAATGGAGACAACTGTACTTGAACAACAATAAATTTTTTTCTTTTAAAGAATCTGAGTTAAGTTTGGTTTGCCGATGTGGGTCTTAGCATGGGGGGCTTTACCCTGGGCCTGATCTGATTACTTTAATAGGCCTCAGAAGACATCAACCTTCTCTGCCAACAACTCGGTCTTAGACTTCTAGCTTCTAGAGCTCTGAAACAATAGATTTCAGATATTTAAACCACCCAGCCTGTGGTCTTCTGTTGTGGCAGCCCTAGCAAATGAATACGCTGACCCAGCCAAGAATTTGTGACCCATGTAAATTGTGAAAGGTAATAACTAGCTTCTGTTTTAAGTCACTGAGTAGCTTGTTCCATGGCAATGGGAATAGGAACAAGCTTGGACTTTCAAAGTTCCTTATTCTCTCAGGATAGCTAATTTTCAATGCATTTTGTCCAGCAAGGGTGGACCCCCATGGGCAACTTTAAAGAATTGATACTACCAGAGAGAGAGGCTGGGGTTGGGGGCCAGAACGCAGACTTCCATGCCCTTGAGAACCGGGAACTTTTAAAAAGAGGTTTAAAAATATGTTCTCATTAGTCTGAGAAAACTGTGTATACATTGCAGCTTTACATAGCTATTTTATGGATATGTCATTCAGTCAGGGGGATTCCTTGGGAGAGAGAATTACAGTACTGGATTGCAGGCGGAGGGCCCGCCTGACCTAGATTCTGATTTTTTAAAAGAGTGATTATAGCTCTGGAGGCAGGGTCAGGTCTCACGCCTCCACCAGGAAGCACTTTTCTTAGCCGTGGGGGATACTAAACTAGAGCTAATTACAGGCTGTCTGCTCAGATTTTCTAATTACTTCACTCACATTAGTCTTGCTTTCCTAAGGCACCTGGGAGTTTTCAGGAAGCATCTTGAGGACAGGGGCCCGCTTCTCTGGGTTTCTACCCACGCAGAGTGCAGAGCCTGCCTCTTTGCCAACGACCCAGAGGTTGTCGGTCAGCAGCAGAGCATGAGTCACTGTTAGCAAGGGCTCTGGAGTCAGCCTGGTTATGTTCAAATTCACATTTTATCTCTTAGCTATGTGACCTTGAGCAGATGGTCTAACCTTTCCAAACCTGTTTCCTTATCTGCAAAATGGTAATACTAATAGTACCTACTGCAGAAAGCAGCTGGAGCTGTGACTGGCACCTAGCAAATACTCCATTCACATTAGTGACACCCACGTTAATCAACACTGTTTACTTTCATTTGGCTCTTAATGAAAAAGTCCAAGAGCTCCTACCTACTTGCTACTGTCAGGTTTGGGGTTTGCATGTGGGGAGGGTGGCAGGGAGGCAGCAGCCATTGGAGTTAAGAAGCACAGGTGTTGGAGCAATCTACTGAAATCCCAGTGCCCCCAGTGTAAGCTGGTGTACTTGCATGAACTCGTAGCTTTGACAGAGGGCCAGGTGGTAGGGATTTCAGAGGCATGGCTGTGTCTGTTTCTCTCCCCCACCCACTCTCACTCCCAATGGGACAAGTCCCAGGTGCCCATCCAGCTCCTGAATCAGACCTGGGGGCCTGCACCAAAGCCAGGAGGACCAAAGAATTACCCCAATCATAGCAGGGGCTTTGAGAAATTAAAAGGGAGCAAGTTAATTAGAAAATGCTTAATTAGGAAACCAGTTCCCCAGAAGAAAGGGAATTAACTGAAAAATAGACCTAGCCAAAAACCTAGCACTAGAGCTGGCTTGCACCAGCTTGTGCAAGACGATTGTGCGCTCGCGTTCCCTGGCATCACGTTGGCAGCCTTGAAATGCCACTAACATCGACAAAGGCTACACACCTGGCACTTTTTTCCCCTCTGACACCTGTTGTTAACTATTTACTATCACACACCTGCAAAGGTCTAACCTGTACTCCTACTCAGCAGGCCCACCTGTCTCTGGGTCTAGAAACTCGTAATGGAAGCATGGTCCTTGCAAGGTCTCGGTTTCTTCAAGCTGATGTCTCCAAAGTAATTTTCATCTAATGAGTCATTGGGGCACATACAGAAGACTTCTTCACATTTGCTATTTAAATATTTTTACCTAAGACTTCCGGCAAAGATGGAGGCGTAAGTAGACACACTATGCCTCCTCGCACAACCAAAAGAGGGAAATCATCAATTTAAAAACAAAAAACAACCAGATCTGACAGAAAATCCAACTGTTTGGAAGTCCCACAACTAAGAAGTTAAAAGAAAACACATTCATCCAGACCAGTAAGCAGGGCAGAACTGGGTGGAAAGTGCACTGTGAGCCGCTGGTTTGAGGAGCGGAGAGGGCAACGCTGTAGCTGCCCGGAGAGGCCCGCTGCCGGTGCACTCAGCGAAACCGTGGCTGGTCAACCCAGACCCAGCATGGCCAAAACTCGTGGACTGTGTGGTCTCTCATACGCTCCCAGATAGACTGGGAGGAAAAACTGGTGAGCGGGGCAGACCACGCAACCCACAATACAGGGAAATAAAGCCTCAAACCACCAATTGAAAATACCTGTGGGGATTGAGGCGGCAGCGGGAGGAACTCCCAGCATCATGGCAGAGTTCATGGGAGAGACCCACAGGGACTTAGATCTACACAGGCCCACCCATCTGGGAACTGGCGTGGAGGGGCACAATTTGCTTGTGGGTGTCAGGTGAAGAGACTGGGAGCCCATGGAGAGCAGAGCTAGCGCCATTGTTGTCCCTCAGGCCCCGCCCCCACAGGCAGCATCACGACACAACAGCATAGGATGCCCCAGCCTTGGGAACACCTAAGGCTCTGCCCCTTAAAGTAACAGGCACTCTAGAGGGAAAAAAATAGCCCAAATGAAAGAGAAGATCAAAACTCCAGAAAAAATACAACTAAGCCACGAAGAGATAGCCAACATATCAGATGCACAGTTCAAAACACTGGTAATCAGGACGCTCACAGGATTGGTTGAATTTGTTTGCAAATTAGATGAAAATATGAAGAATACACTAAGAGAAATGAAGGGAAATGTACAGGGAACCAATAGTGATGGGAAGGAAACAGGGACTCAAATCAACGATGTAGACCAGAAGGAAGACAAAAACATTCAACCAGAAAAGAATGAAGAAACAAGAATTCAAAAAAATGAGGAGAGGCTTAGGAACCTCCAGGACATCTTTAAACATCCCAACATCCGGGTCATAGGGGTGCCAGAAAGAGAAGAGGAAGACAAAGGGATTGAATGCTTATTTGAACAAATAATGAAAGAGAACTTCCCCAATCTGGCAAAGGAAATAGACTTCCAGGAAGTCCAGGAAGCTCAGAGAGTCCCAAAGGAGTTGGACCCAAAGAGGAACACACCAAGGCACATCATAATGACATTACCCAAGATGAAAAATAAGGAGAGAATCCTAGAAGCAGCAAGAGAAAAGGAGACAATCACCTACTAAGGAGTTTCCATAAGACTGTCAGCTGATTTCTCAAAAGGGAACTTTCAGGCAAGAAGGGGCTGGAAAGAAGTATACCAAGTCATGAAAGGCAAGGACCTACATTCAAGAATACTATATCCAGCAAAACTTTCATTTAGAATGGAAAGGCAGATAAAGTGCTTCTCAGATAAGGTCAAGTTCAGGGAGTTCATCATCACCCAGCCATTATTATATGAAATGTTAAAGGGATTTATATAAGTCATGGAGGGATATCAACAGGGGAGTGGGAGGGTGAGAGAGGAGGATAAAGTACAGAGAATAGGTAGTGTAAACGGTAGGTAGAAAATGGATAGGGGGAGGATGAGACTAGTATGGAAAATGTGGAAGCCAGGGAACTCATGCGTATGACCCATGGACAAAATCTAAAGGGCAAGGAATGGGGGCTGTGTGGGGCAGGGGCGAGTAGAGGGGGATACAATGGGACAACTGTAATAGAATAATCAATAAAATAAATTAAAAAAATAAAATAAATATTTTTAACTACTCTCTAATTTTTCTATTCTTTTTTTATAATGTATAAAATATAACTATAGTCATATGTGTGCATACTTTATATAAAAACACACATTTGGGAGGTCACTACTTAAGTTCTTTTTAAGTGATGATGTACAAAATAAAAGGGAAAAATGTGAAGACCATTGTTTTAGGGTAAAAGAAAAGAGGATTATGTTTTAAAAATTCAGACAGGGTGATTCAGGAGCTGTGTGTGTGTAGGTTGGGGTGTGCGACACTAGAAGTTGAGGTGAAGGTAAAAGGTGACATGTAGCCTCACTGTTGTGTCAGGCTGGGATGTTTCAGTGAATGCGCAAGAAGGGAGGTGGCCGCCGCAGTGATTGAGGTGGTGAGAGGCTGCTCCGTGAAGACCTGGAAGGAGAGTCCTTGCAGGTGGACTTCAGCAACTGTGCGGTCACCCGGGGGGCTTCTCAGTGTAGACTTCTGGCCCCCTCCTCGTCACCAGAGTCGGATTCGCTAGGCCTGGGGTGAAGCCTGGGAATTTGCATTGCTTCCAAGTGTTTAATGAAAACCAGTGGTTTTGAAGATAAAAGGAGTATTGCTGATGACAACCCATGAGACTCAAGGGACAGAGTGGGAGGGTTTGGAGCGGGGAAGCAGGCAGGGTGGGGACTGGGTCAGAGGAGATCCCTATAGGAAGAGGAATCCAGAAGACGAGCAAGGACCATGGAGGCTTGGGTTTCTGGTGCTGGCTAACACAGGAGCAAGGTAAGCCACGCTGGCTCCTCACTGCAGACTGTGCTGGTGAGGCGAGAGGTGGTTTGGCTGGGTGGTGGGAGGGAAAGGTGTAAGGCTTTACTGAGAACCAAACAGGTCGAGAGGCTGCCCCTCAGTTTTAACCCCTCTTTTTAGCCAGCAGAAGTCTACGTGCTCCTCGTTCTTCAGAGCTCAGATCAT
Organism: Micronycteris hirsuta; assembly: GCA_004026765.1. Classification (NCBI taxonomy): domain Eukaryota; kingdom Metazoa; phylum Chordata; class Mammalia; order Chiroptera; family Phyllostomidae; genus Micronycteris; species Micronycteris hirsuta. The sequence continues at coordinate 5,986 of PVJI01027756.1, forward strand.
GTGTCACCTCCCTTGAAGTTTTCTCTCAGACATTCTGTAAGAGTAGCTTCCATTCATTAAGACAAAGAGAACAACAGCCTGTGTTGAGCCAGGACAACTGTGGGGCACAACCTGACACTCTCGGGCGCCCTGCAGCCCCACAGGATGTTTGCTCCCCCAGCTGTTCTCAGAGGCACGTCAGAGCATTTGTGTTTGCCACTTGACCTTGACTAAGGGAGCCGGCAATGCACATCAACCCCTGTGTGACCAGGTGAGGACTTATGAATAACTCCTTCTTTACTGAGTCTTTGTTCATTCCTTCCCTTGAGCCACAAACCATCCACAGTCATAATGTGTTTTATTTTTCCTAATCCATGTGTGTAAACACTCAGTGTAAGCATGGCCCAGCGTCCTCTCCTGTTTCTGAGGCGTTGGGAGCACTTGACCCTGGGCGTGTGGGCTAACACTGTCTCTGCACTGGCTGCATGCTGAAGGCTGCTACTGCTTCCACGTTAGACCTTATGTTATTCAGGTACAATCTTCTTGCTCTGAATTAGACATCCTTGTTTCATCTACGCAACTACCTCTTTTGCCATTTATCTGAAACAACTGACTATCCTACAAATCTACCTTTGCTCATCTGTACCTGTCACTAGCAATTATAGCTTATCTTATATTTTACAATCTTTTAGTTTGGGTATGAAACTTTCTAATTAGATTGTAAACTTTGGTAAACTTCTTCATATCAACCATAGTACCTCACAGAGCAGTTTTGCAATGTAAGTGCTCAATATTTGTTGACTGACTGACATGGAGAAACGTGTTAGCTGGTGGGTTTGTTATGACAGAGAATCAAGCAGCCTTAGCTCAGACTAGGAACTGCCTTTCCAATGTGAGGAATCTGGCTAAATACCAAAAAGTTCCTTTAACTATTATGACATTTTAAATTAATTATATATTTCCAACTGCATTTTTCAGTTGTATGCATAATTATTATTAGGCTAAACAGTATTTATAGTTAAATATTGTTTAGTAGTTCATGTAAGTGACTGAAATTAGTAATGTTTTACGGCCAAACCAAATTTAATTTTTATTAATTTTTATTAATTTTTATTTATTTATCTATTTGATAGAGAGAAAGGAAGGCAGGGAGGGAAGCGGGGAGGGAGAGAGAGAGATCAAGCTCTTGTGCTTGCGCCTGATGGGGGGCAGGGATCAAACCCTCAACCTGGGTGCATCCAGACAACACTCCAGCCGACGGAGCTACTGCCATGGCAGATTCATTTTTAATATTTCCCTTCTCACAGCCTTGCTGTTGGCAATTCCTCAGGTGCAATGTGTGCTTTAATGCTGATCACCCTGTACCACATTCAGATGTACTGACTCAGAGGTGCTGAGCTCAGTCCCGCAGTGGGGCTCAGTCCCGCAGTGGGGCTCAGTCCCACAGTGGGCAGGGCCCACCCCACAGGGTTTGCCCCTCCCTGCTGCCTGGGCATCCCGTCTGGTGCCTTCCTTCTCCTGGCTGTGTCTGAACATTTCCTTTCTTTTAACTTTGCCTTTTTACTATGAATTTTGAATTTACAGAGAGGTAGAAAGATGATTAATATCCACATTCCCATCACCTTAATTTACCAATCATTTTACCGCCTTTTCTTCATTATTTTATAGGGATTTTAAAATTACAGACATTATGGCATTTTACACTTAAAAACTTCAGTGGAAATCTCTAAAAAATTTTTCCTACATAAATTATCATTGTCACATTGTATTAGTTACCAGGGCTGCCGTAACAAAATACCACAGACTGGGCGGCTTAAACAACAGAAATTTATTTTCTCAGTCTGAAGGCTGGAAGTCCAAGATCGAGCTGTCAGCAGGGCTGATTTCTTCTGAGGCCTCTCTCCTCGGCTTGCAGATGGCCCCCTCCTTACTGTCTCTTCACTGGGTTGTCCTTCTGCACGTCTGTCAGGTTCTCTGTGTCCAGGTTTCCTCTTTTCTTTATATTTTTAAAAATATGTTTAATTGATTATGCTATTACAGTTGTCCCATTTTACCCCCTTTATTCCCTTCCACCCCCATACCCCCATTCCCCACCCTTTAGTTTTTGTCCATAGGTCATACATATCAGTTCTTTGTCTTCTACATTTCCTATACTATTCTTAACCTCCCCCCGTCTGTTTTCTACCTCCCAATTATGCTACTTATTCTCTGCCCCTTTTCCCCCTTTCTCCCCCTACCATTCCCTCTTGATATCCCTCCATACCTTATATAAATCCCTTTAACATTTCATACAATAAAGGCTGGGTGATGATGAACTCCTTGAACTTGACCTTATCTGAGAAGCACTTTATAAGCCCTTCCATTCTAAATAATAGCTTTGCTGAATAGAGTATTCTTGGATGTAGGTCCTTGCCTTTCATGACTTGGAATACTTCTCTCCAGCCCCTTCTTGCCTGCAAGGTCTCTTTTGAGAAATCAGCTGACAGTCTTATGGGAATTCCTTTGTAGGTAACTGTCTCCTTTTTTCTTGCTGCTTCTAAGATTCTCTCCTTATTTTTGATCTTGGGTAATGTAATTATGATGTGCCTTGGTGTGTTCCTCTTTGGGTCCAGCTTCTTTGGGACTCTCTGAGCTTCCTGAAAATCTATTTCCTTCACCAGCTTGGGGAGGTTCTCCTTCATTATTTGTTCAAATAAGTTTTCAGTCCCTTGGTCTTCCTCTTCTCCTTCTGGCACCCCTACGACTCGGATGTTGGGACGTTAAAAGATGTCCTGGAGGTTCCTAAGCCTCTCCTCAGTTTTTTGAATTCTTGTTTCTTTATTCTTTTCTGTTTGGATGTTTTTTTCTTTCTGCTGGTTCACTCCGTTGATTTGAGTCCCAGTTTCCTTCTCATCCCTATTGGTTCCCTGCAGGTTTCCCCTCATGTCCTTTATATTATCCTTCATTTGTTCAAGTAATTGTGACAATTTTTCTTCAAATTCTGTGAGCATCCTGATTACCAGTGCTTTGAACTGTGCATCTGATAGGTTGGCTATCTCTTCGTCACTTAGTTGTATTTTTTCTGGAGCTTTGATGTGTTCTTTCATTTGGGCCATTTTTTTTTCCCTCGGCGAGCCTGTTACTTTAAGGGGCGGAGCCTTAGGTGTTCACCAGGGCGGGCAACCCACGTCATTGTGTTGTGACGCTGTCTGTGGGGGCGGGGCCTGAGAGAACAATGGTGCTTGCTCTGTTCTCCGCACTTCCCCAACTACCCACAAGCAAGTTGGGCCCCTCTTTGCTGGCTCCGGGGTGAGTGGACAGGTCTGCACAGTTCCAAGTCCCAGTGGGTCTCCCCAACAAACTCTCCTGTGAGGCTGGGAGTTCCTCCCGCTGCTGCCTCGGCCCCCACAGGTGTATTCAATCAGTGGTTTGAAGCTTTATTTCCCTGCATTGGTGGGCCACGAGGTCTTTTCTGCTCCCCAGCTTTTCCTCCCGGTTTATCTGCGTAAGGATGAGGGACCGCCTAGTCCACCAGTCTCAGCCCGGTTTCGCCGAGTGCTCCTGCCACATTCTGGCCAGGCGCGACTGCCACGGGCCTCTCCGAGAAGCTGGAGTGTTGCCAGTACTTCTCCACAAATGGCATCTTGCCGAGTGCTCTCTACCCAGCTCCGCCCCGCTTACCGGTCTGGATGAACGTGTCTTCTTTAACTCCTTGGTTGTTGGACTTCCACTCAGTTCAGTTTTATGTCAGATCTGGATGTTTTTGTTTTTTTAAATTGTTGTTTTTCCTCTTTTGGTTGTGTGAGGAGGCACAGTGTGTCTACCTATGCCTCCATCTTGGCCGGAAGTCTGCAGGTTTCCTCTTTTCTTAAGGATAGCAATTACACGCGATGCGGGCCCACTGTAAAGACCTCCTTTTAACACACTCACTCCATTCAAAGATCTTGTCTCCAGTTACAGTTACACTCCGGGTACTGCTGGGAATTAGGACCTCAACATATCAATTGGGGGAGGGGAGAAACACAACTGAGGTCGTAACACTCAACAAAACTAACAATAGTTTATTAATTAATTCTATTAATTCTGTGCTCAAATCAATCAATGTTTTTTTTCAATTGCTCCTAGAATGTCTTTGTTTAAACCAAAGGCCAATCAAGGACAATGAATTGCATTTAGCTGTTATATCTCCTAAATTTGTGGTAATTTAATTATCCCCTTTTTCCTCCCACATTGTTTTGTTAAGCAGTTGCCCGCATTTGCCTTTTTTTCTGTTTCGTAGTGGAATAGTGCAAGTCGTTCACCTGTGTGCTGTGCTGGGCTTCCTACAAACTGGAAGTCAGGCCTAAAGGCCATTTAGATTCAGGGTAAACATTTCAGGCAAGAATATTTCATGGCTAATACTGTATACTGCACATTGCGTCCCCTTTGATGGTGTGGTATGCCTGGTTCTTCAGACTTAAGGGGTGTTTGGATTTAGTCAATGGGACACAGTGGAGACAGCTCCATCTCTGTTTGAGCAGTTATATTGCAGCGTCAGCTTTCCCATGATGTTCTGTTACAGAACAGGGCGGGGGCACCCACCGATATACAGTTACCAAAAGGAGCCCCCTTGTGCTCCTGGGGTCCCCCCCACCCCGTTCTAGGTTCGTTATGCTCGCTGCCAAAGGATAGATGTCTCTCAATGCCAGAGACTGGTGAAAAGGAAAGGAATTATTTATTTACAAGTTATACAGGCTTGGAGTAATGATATAATGTTTTCTTTAAAATACTAAAGTTCTTTAGAATACCCACAAACACACACAGTCCTTCCTTCTCCCCTTTGTCCAGTCCGGGGTACCATGTCTCAGGAAAAGAAGTAGAAATCCGTGATTCAGGCAGCCCCTCGGTTCTGGCACCATCTGCTGTGTCGCCACCGCCATCTCCAGTTAATCCAAAACCACGTGGCATCTTCTCATGGCCCACCAGCAAGAGTCCTTTCACCCCTTCTCTTCCAGGCAAAGTCTCTCCTGCTTCCTAGGCCACATGGCAAAAGAAGCCACCCAAAGCCACGTGGTCCTGTCTTTCCTTCCTGCAGAATCTCCCCTGCATTCTTCCAAACTGCTAAGAGAGAGCTCTGCATAACTGCTACATCTTGCTTCTCAGCTACCTAAGCTGCGTGGCAAAGGGAGCCCCAAAGCTGTGGGGTTCTCCCCTCTTAACAAGACTGCTGTGCATGGATTTAAATCCCGAGCCAGTCTTCCTCTGCAGCCCCATTTCCTACTCCTCCTACAGTCAACTACACCTGCCAGCATTCCTGTATTCTTCCAGCTTTACTGGGCTGCCATGGTAACTGTGGGCAGGTGTGGCCCCATGGCATGGAGCCAATCATCTCCAAGCTCTCACGCAGTCTCTGTGACCAAGGGGAGTTGCCTCCCAGTCACATCTTGGGTGGAAGTCACTTCCATCCCCCTGGCTCAAAGCATGGTCACAGCTATTTAGCATATCTATGAAACCAGTTAAAGGTTATAGATATGTTAAATGACCATGCTAGAGGTTAGCTGCAAAGCTGCTGCTATACAAAACAGGTCTGAATGGCCCTGCTCACTTTGTCCCATCCTCCCCCAGTTCAGACTTGTTGGGGTGAGGACATCGCATATATATATATATATATTTCTAATATTTCCTGGACACCCCAAGCCCTGGACCCCATTACAAATCCCTATTTGGGGCTCCCCCTTGGCTGCACCCTGCTACAGTTCTACATAATGAATTTACTTTCCATTGATGATTCTTAATTAAATCAACTATTTCATTAGGGTTTACCAAAATTATATTTATTAGCTGGAATTATTCTGTGAAGAAGTGGTTTCCCTCATCAGCTAGGGCTATTTCATTATCCTTAAATACAGTTCCAAATGGAAAGACAATAAATGCTTTGAACTTTAATTATCAATTTTCAAAACAAAGAGTTGGTGTAGTAACTACCTCCAATAGTAACAAATGAAGCTTAGTTTTTTGGGGGGTGGGGATGGAGTTCTCTGTTTTGGGAGTGTCATTTATAGATTTTAGGGCTTTAATATATTCATTCTTATAGCCATTTTTCTTTTCACACTTTAATTGGTCCAACTCTGGCCCAGCTGTGGTCCCTGCAAATTGGTCTGGTCTTTTTGACATGATCCCATTAATCCCTGAAAGGTTCGTTATTTCCTATGAGAATGAGATGCCCCACACTTGCCTTGTACATTCACAGCCCCAGACCTGGAGCCAGGCATTTCTCTCAGGAACTTTGGTTCCCCAAGTGCAGAACGGCTTCCCAGACCATAATCTGGCTCCTGAAACACTCTTTGCTACTGGAATACTGTTTTTTTTTTTTTTTTTTAACTCATTCAATGGGCTTAGCTAGACAATATGTATATTCTACTAAATCATGACTTTATAATGAGAGTTCAAATTCAAATTTAATAGTACAGGGTTTTACTTATTTTAATTTATACTTCTATTTTCTTTTAGTCTGAAAAGCTTTGTTTTAAACAACCTTAATGTTTCACTTATTTGTTATATTGGTATTTCAAGATAACCATATACTTGAATAAATAGAATATTTTTACCCTAAAATATACACCACCCAGAAGAAAAAGGAGTTAAGTTTTGAAATCAGTTGAAACAACTTTTTCTCTGTGATTGTTACTAATTTTATAGGCAATTGGATTAATTTGTTTCATTTTTCTTTCAATTTTAAGGATGGTGTTGCCTTTTTGTTTTTAATACAATATGAATGTTTCAGTATGTAAAACACCACGTGTCTTAGAAGTTAAAAGCTACACCTAAATAAGTTTCTCTTCCATCCTAATCCCCTCCTCCCACCCCCTTTCCCATCACCTAATGGTAACCGATTTTAAAAATTAATTTCTGAGTAATTCTTACAGCGTTTCTTATTATAAATATGAGCAAATTTTTACTCATATATTTATTCCCTTTTATCCCTTTCCACAAAGGCAGCATACCGTGACATACATTTGGCACTTGCGTTTTTATTTAACAAAGTCTCTGGAGATCACGGCATGTCTGTGCGGGGAGGTGCTCTCAGGCTTTGGCTGCGAGTTCTCCATGACGTGGAGGGGGCGTGGTTTCTTCAGGTAGGGTCACGGCGTCATAGCTTGTGCAGCCAGGCCCTACTGATGGACATTTGAGCTGTTCCATGGGTTGGTTGTTGTTTTGTTTTTTTTTTTTGCTAGTACATATAATGCTTTAATAAATAACTTCGTGCATATGTGTCACTTCACATTTGTGCAGTTATGTCTTTAGAATGGATTTCTAGAAGTGAGACTCCAGCATCCACACAGCTGAGTTCTGAATAGATATTGACAAATTCTCATCCCCCAAAAAGTTTATCATTTTGTAGTCCTAATAGCAATATATGATAGCACCAGTTTCTCTGTAGCCTCGCCAGTAGAGTGTAAAAATTTTGATTTTTGCTAATTTGCTGGGTGAGAAATGGTTTCACAGTGTAGTTTTAGTGTACGTCTCTCTTTTCTGACTGGGATGGAGGAAATTTTCATGTGTTTAAGGAACACTTGTATTTCTTTTTCTACGAATTACCAGTTCACATATTTTGACGTCTTCAGGGTTCTTGGTCTCTTTCTTTCTTTCTTTCTTTTTTATTTTTAGGATCTCCTTATCGTAAGGAGCTAAATCATTTGGTTGTGAAATAAGTTCCAAATATTCTTTTCTAGCTTGACATTGTCTTTTGTTCTTTATGATTGTTTTAAATGCAAAAACTTAAAAAAAATAAAACGTCAAAGTTAAAAATCAAAAGAGAATCTTTTTGTTGTTGTTGTTGTTGTTGTTTGATACTCATTTTTTAAATCGTTGTTCAAGTACAGTTGTCTCCATTTTCCCGCCACCACTTTACCCTACCCCACCCACCCCCACCTCCCACCCTCAGTCCTACCCCCCTGTGACTTTGTCCATGGGTCCTTTATACATGTTCCTTGATGACCCTTCCCTTTCCTTCCCGCATTATCCCCCTCCCCACTTTCCTATGATTATTCTCAGTTTGTTCTTTATTCCAATGTCTCTGGTTATTTTTTGCTTGCTTGTTTGTTTTGTTGATTAGGTTCCACTTATATGTGAGATCAGATGGTATTTGTCTTTCAACACCTGCCTTATTTCACTTAGCATAATGCTCTCCAGTTCCACCCATGCTGTCGCAAAGAGTAGGAGCTCCTTCTTTCTTTCTGCTGCATACTATTCCATTGTGTAAATGTACCAGAGTTCTTTAATCCACTCATTCACTGATGGGCACTTAGGTTGCTTCCAGCACTTGGCTATGGTAAATTGTGCTGCTATGAACATTGGGGTGCATAGACTCTTTTGGATTGCTGTTTCAGGGTTCTTAAGGTATAGTCCCAGCATTGGAACTGCCTGGTCAAAAGGCAGTTCCATTTTTAGTTTTCTGAGGAAGTTCCCTACTGTTTTCCATAGTGGCTGCACCAGTCTGCATTCCCACCAACATGTACTAGGGTTCCCTTTTCTCCACAGCCTTGCCAGCACCTGTTGTTTGCTGATTTGTTTATGATGGCCATTCTGCCTGGTGTGAAGTGGTATTTCATTGTGGTTTTAATTTGCATCTCTCTGATGGCTAGTGATGCTGAGCATCCTTTCATATGTCTCTGGGCCCTCTGTATGTCCTCTTTGGAGAAGTGTCTCCAGGTCCTTTGCCCATCTTTTAATTGGATTGTTTGTCTTCCTGGAGTGGAGTCATGTGAGTTCTTTATATATTTTGAAGATCAAACCCTTGTCCGAGGTATCATTGGCAAATATATTTTCCCATAGGGTTGTTTCCCTTTTCATTTTGCTGATGTTTCCTTTAGCCACACAGAAGCTTTTTATTTGGATGAGATCTCATTTGTTTATTCTTTCCTTTATGTCTCTTGCTCTAGGGGACATACCAGTGAAAATATTGCCGTGTGGAATATTTGAGATTTTCCTGCCTATGTTCTCCTCTAGGACTTTTATGGTACCGTGACTTATATTTAAGTCTCTTGCCTGTCTTGAGTTTATTTTTGTGTATGGTGTAAGTTGGTGGTTGCGTTTCATGTTTTTGCATGTAGCTGTCCAGATCTCCCAGAACACCATTTGTTGAAGAGGCTGTTTTCACTCCTAAAGAGAGAATCTTAAAAACAGCAAGAGAAAAGCAGAGAGTTACCTACAAAGGAGTTCCCATGAGAGTAGCAGCTGATTTCTCAAAAGAAACTTCAGGCAAGAAGGGACTGGCAAGAAGTATTCAAAGTGATGAAAAGCAGGGACCTACAATCTAGATTACTCTAACCAGCAAAACTATCATTGAGAATGGAAGGGCAGATAAAGTGCTTCCCAGACAAGGTAAAGCTAAAGGTGTTCATCATCACCAAGCCATTATTATATGAAATGTTAAAGGGAACTATATATGCCCCCCCCAAAAAAAGATCAAAATGATGAACATTAAAATACCAATAAATTCACAACTATCAATAATTGAAGCCAAATAACAAACCAAGCAAACAAGCAGAACAGGAACAGAATCATAGATACAGAGATCATTTGGAGGGTTATCAGCTAGGAGGGGGAAGGGAGAAAATGGGGAAAAGGTAGAGGATTAAGAAGCATGACTGGCAGGTACAAAATAGACAGGGGGAGGCTAAGAATAGTATAGGAAATGGGGAAGCCAAAGAACTTATAGGTATGACCCATGGACATGAACTAAGGGGGAATTGCTGGAGGGAATGGGGGTACCAGGTGGAGTGGGGCAAAAGGGGAAAATTGGGACAACTGTAATAGCATAATCTTTAAAATATATTTAAAAAATTTATGTAGTCGAACTCCTCACAAAATTGTACTTACAATTCAAGATTTTGAGTCATAGTTAGAAAGGTTTTCTTTACTTCCAGGTTTTAAAGGAAGTCACCTAGGTTTTCTTTTAGTATTTGTATGGTTTCATTTAAAATTATATTTGGATAGCTAATTTATTTGAGTGAAGTTTTTTCATATGGGTTTTGCACATTTTTTGTCCAAGTTATTCATAAGTACTTTATTTATTTTTTGCTGCCATTGCAAATGAGTTTCTCTTCCAAAATATCTTCTAACTGGTTAATGGTTATGTGTTAAAAGACTACTTGTTTATTTATATTAATTTTATACCCTGCAAATTTTGCAGAATTTAAATTTTTGTGGTTCCCCCCCATTGATGCTCTTGGGTTTTCCATCAATAACTAGAAATAGTTTTATATACTTTTAATTCTCATGCCTCTAACTGCTGCTCTCACCTAATAAAGTTGGCAATGTTTCTGAAGCGTAACTAGTTGTGGCAATAGTGAATGTCCCTGTCTTATTCTCGACTTTCGTGGGGAAACCCCTAGTGTTTCCCCATCAAAAGAGATGTTGGCTCTGGGGCTGGGGTGGGTGTGTGTGTGTGTGTGTGTGTGTGTGTGTGTGTAACTATGTTAAGAAAGAATTTATCAATATTTATTCACTGAGTGTTTTTTATTTAATTAGTCATGGGGATTGAATTTTCTTTTCAGCATTAAAGGAAATAACCATACGATTTTTCTATGTAGATCTAGTATTTAATATTAATAGGTTTCCTAGCATTGAATCTCCTGGAATACATTCTACCTCGTTATTATGTATTTTGCTTAATATGCTATTAGGATCTGTGTGACTATTTTATTTAGAATTTATCCCCCTCAACACTTGTGAGATTAGGACTGTGTATAATCCTAACAATTTTTATATCATTTTGAAGTTCACGTCATAAAACTAATTTAGAAGTTCTCCTTTACATCCCGTGTGTGTATATTTTAACCGACACTGAAATTACCTGCCCTTGAAAGGCTCGTTGCAGTCCGCCCGTGAAGCCCCTAGGCCTGGTTCTTTTCGCTGGTGGAGGGAGAGCCCTTGATGAGTGCGCGGCTCCCGGAATGGATGATGTGTTCCCTTGCACGTTCACCCCGTCCTAGCTGCCCTGGAGGCTGGGGGCCCCAGGGAGTAGGATGCAGGATGGGAGTTTTCAGGATAGAGGACACCTTTCCTAAGGCAGATGGGACTAGGGGTGGGCTGACAATTATGGTCCTGTCTAGGACTGGGGAGGAGCATTGACGGGGTGAAGGCTGTGGAGAGAGGTGCAGAAGAGGCCTAAATTGAGGAGAAATCAGCTGCTTCTTCCCAAAGACTTTTCTATGACTCTCCAGCCTCTTGTGGGGGGTCTCTCCCTATTTCACGGCTGGCTGGGAGGGGAAGGAAGTTCCCCGTAGTCCACTGAAGTCCTTGGCAGCCTCTGTCCAGAAGGTCCTCAGGGTCGCCTCACGGAGGGAGCTGGACTGACTA